>KZ505890.1:187591-213492 GCA_002844005.1 Limosa lapponica baueri
AGGGTGTCCCACAGAGACAGGGTTGCTCACCTCTTTTGGGCTAGCGCTGGCTTCCCTCCTTGGTCCTTTCATAGCAGCAGATAGGAGGGGACTGACTGAATTGATTTCTATCTTTTGGACGAACATTTAGCACAAGAAGACCTACACCTGCCCAATGTAATTTTTTTAAGACCTACATGGAGTCTTCTGTCCCCTAGTGTTGGGCTCCATCACAGGTTGACTGTTAGCAATGAAGATGTCCGTGATGTACGCAAAGCTTTGGGAAGAGAAGAAAGATGAGAGGACCTGCAAAACTGACAGCACTGTCAAACTGCGAATGCCTTTCCCACATCCCCAGCACTTCAAAGCCAAGGTCTGGGTTCAGGTGTGTCAGCAGTAGTCTCATCGTTGCCAAATAGGGAGGGCACACCATTTCTGTGTTCAGTGTGCTACTGCACAGGTAGCAGCAGGGTTCCTTTCATTAGAATGTGGTGCTACTGACACCTGGGTGCTCTTCCACTGTGACCTGTTGTGTCCCTTTCAGAGCTGCTGCTTAACGGGATCCAACTCCCTGTTCCATGGGAAGTGTGTCTTTGTTGTTCCCAGGCACGTGGGATTGTACACCCTGGAAAAGAGAATGGTCTGGGGAGAGCTCATAGCAGCCTTCCAGTACCTAAAGGAGGGCTACAGAAGAGATGGGGAGGGACAGTTTATTGAGGGAGTGGAACAATAGGACGAGGGGTAACGGTTTTAAACTGGAAGAAGAGAGATTTAGATTAGATATTAGGAAGAAATTCTTTACTGTGAGGGTGGTGAGACACTGGAATGGGTTACCCAGGGAAGTTTTGGATGCCCCACCCCTGGAAGTGTTCAAGGCCAGGCTGGATGGGGCTTTGAGCAACTTGGTCTAGTGGGAGGTGTCCCTGCCCATGGCAGAGCATTGGAACTTGATGATCTTTAAGGTCCCTTCCACTCCAAACCATTCTATGATTCTATGAACTTGTATTTGTATGCATTGATTCACAATCAAAGGTGAGCTGCTTCTGTCCGCCTCTGGCTTTGAGCAAAATGAGAGCGCAGTGTAGGCCTAATGCTCATTGATTAAAAAAAAAAAAAAGGTCATTTTAAAACTAGATTGCAGTGGCTCCTGAGCTCCCTGGGAGCAAAGTCCACTTTACAAACCAAGCTCCAATGGAAGCTGAAATGAATGCTTTGAAGTGCTACTTTGCATCAAGTCTGTCTTCTTAATATGAGAGGGAGCCAAGAAAATAAGCAGGAGTTATGTTTTAGGCTCCCATACAGAAGGACGAGGAGTGCAATCTCCCTCTCATTTTCCCTTCTGATTAGGTTGTTCTGTTCAAGATGTGACATGGAGCCAACTTACAGCGAAGCAATTTAACCTTTCAGAGATGAGAAAGTCTGAACAGAGGACCGTCAGAGGTGGCAAGGTACCAAGCGAGACATACCGAGTCTCAAATAAAACATGGGCTCTTCCACCTCCCGTGTCCTCTACTCCAGCTGAAGTGAAATGGGATAGTGTTGAAACACTGAAATACGTAAGCCCTTTACGTCCCAAATTTTATGCTGGGGGTACTGAGCACTGCATTCAGGCCGGCAGGTGAGCACTGCTCAGCATGCCAGGGCTCAGGGTTAAAGAGAAGCCAGGAGCTGCCTGGTGTACCTGCAAGATCAGCCCCTATTCTTATAAGGAATACAGTTCTGTGCTGCCTTACTAAGGAGAAAAGGAAAACTGCAAGGTTTGTTGTAATGTTACTGGTTAACAAAGTTCAAGGGTGAAAAAGGGAAATAAGGATGGGATGATGACAAGAAATAGTGTGCACGGGAGTTGTGACCTCCCGGGCTAACTGGGAGAGAACTTGCAGGAGCACAAACCCACTCATGTTAGACCAGGCTTTTCTACAGACTGCTGAAGAGCTGTTTACTTGCTCTGCTGATTGCCTCTGGCCAATTTTAATCTTGAGAGTATGCCTGCCTTGTTCTCTGCTTTGATCTCTTTCCTTCTGAGTCAAAACACAAAGATGTTATTAAGATAAATTAGTAAAGACATCTCAGGAACTGGGTGGGAAATGCTGATCATCATCTCTCCTGGAGATAAAGTAATCCCCATGCTCAATCAATTCAGAGCATATAACAGTCCTGAATAACTGCTTTGAAACATGGAAAAACAATGATGCTGTGTGAATTGATGGCATTTGGCCTAATTATAGAAGACCTTTGGATAGAGGTACTTAGAAATAAATGGGAGAGAGTGCTAGAAATGTGCAGTGCTGAACAGGCTACCATGGGCTGAGTAACCTTTATGGTGTGACATTAAATACCTTCTCTCTGTGCTGGCCTGGTTTCATTAATTGTCATAAGCAAGGGAGTGGAAGTGCTCTGGAGAAAAATGCTATATAAAGTCTAGTAAAGAAAAACACATGGGAGTGTCTGAATCATGTGGCGATGTTTCCATGTGAGAACAGCCCTCAGGAATGGTTTGGTTTTGAGCAAAATGAATGAAAGATGCAGTTCGGGCTTTTTGTGCATCCAGTGCCTCTGTGCTGAGCTAACAGGCCCATTTGGGAGCACGTAGGTTAAACTGAGCAATTGGAGATGACAGATACCCTAAAAAGAGAAGATAAGTTCAAGAGTTATTATGAAGAGAGAGAAGATTAATAGTATCAGCTATTTAGAAGATGCAGATAATAATTTCACCAAGAAATCTCTGACTTAGACTCAGCCTACAGCTATAATTCAAACCACTCATATAAGAGCTATGCTTCTCAGTAATTTCTGTGTCTAGAATAATCACTAATAGAAACAATCACCTATTGCCATAATTTCTCCTAAATGGTACAGTAAAGAATGCTTTGCATATTGCCTACTTGCAGAGATCAGTGTAAATCTGAGTTATAGAGTGATTAATATATGGTTGCTGTGATTTTTATAATATATGAAAGTCCACAAACATTTTACAGTGCCTCCAGACCTGAGGGGCCTACCTCAGAAGCAGCATAAAACACCAGGGTACCAGGAGAAAACAGGATGGGGTAGTATTCCAGTACATACAGCAATGCTCATAACTTTGCATTGAGTCTACTAGGGAAGCTAACACTATTAAACAAAAAATTGTGGGGGTGTTTTAGGGTTGTGGTTTTTTCCTGTGGTAACTCCAAAGCTCCACTTTGACCTGCAGGCCTGATGTCGCAGGCTTTCCAGGTATCAGTGGGTGGGAAGCCAAAGCATCTTTTGACAAGCATCTGCTTAGAAAAACTTGTACTGTAGGGAGCAGTGAGGAGTAATTGTGAATATAAGTACCTCTGTGTTTTTGTTTAAGAGCAAAATAGAAATGACAGTATAATTGGGAACTGGAATCAGTCACGATAGGGGGAACCCAGAATTTGAGGAAATTGTCCCTGAAAATCAATTAAATTGGACACGTTTGTGACCTTGAACTTTCAGTTAAACATAGCTGAATTTTAATTGTCTTCAATGCTCTATTCAGACTGATCTAAAATGAAGAATAAGTGAACTGAGCGCAAGCAGGATGTGTTTCCGAGGCACAGGAGTTGCTGTAAGAGTGCAGTAGGGAGCTGCACAGCAGGAGCTAGTTTGAAGCTGGCAAGGTCAGGACTGAGGGAAGAACAATAAAGGAGCTACAGCATGAAGTCTTATGATTTCCCCCTCCTTCCTCTTTTGTCCTAGGCATTTCCTAGAAGGATGCTGATGAAAAGCACAGCATCCCGATGCGCACTTCCAGAATATGATTGCCTTGCAGTAGAAAAAGGGAGTAAGGAAGGTAGGGCAGCGTCTTTCTTGCAGCTCACCCAGGGATACCCACAGCACTTGTTTCAGGTGGACTGTTCACTGGGATCTAGCGTGCAGGGCTGATGCAGAGTTACTGCGCAAGTTTAAAGGGTCCGTGTCAGAAATGACAAAACCAGGTTGGAGGTGACTTTTGTGGATAATGAAATAGTAGCTTGCATTTAAATGGTATGTTTTATCTATAGCTGTTGGACTTCTTTGTCATAAGGTCTTAAGTTACAGTTCTGCCCAAATTTGGCAGGAGGAAGATCAGCCCCAAGCCACAGATTACCAGTGACTTCCTTAAGGTCATGCAAGGAACTGCTGATGCATGAGGAAGAGAACTCAGGTAAACTGGGATATAGGACTAGGGTCCTATATATAGCTCAATATTAAGCCAGGTCCTGCTCCTGAGGAAACACTTTCCTGCATGCTAGTTGCTGGGCTAAAGTGTGTGGAAAAAACAGTCACCAGCAAAAGAAACCTTGTAAGCTTTTTGTTGTTGGGTGGGTTTTTTTGTTGTTGTTTTTGGTTTTTTCCCCTCCCTTTTAAAGCAGGCTAACTTTCTTCAGGGTAGGAGGGAAACTACAGTAGAGTCACCAATTAACACAGCTAGGTCAGGACAGATACAGTGGTTACCAGTAGCAATGTGAAGTTAATTACTTCCAAGTAAAAATGAAGTGACTATGAAGAGGAGTCTGAATGAGTCGGTTCCCTCCCTTGGCTGTTTGTGAGGCATTGTGATGATGTGGTTGAGCTTTTCAAGGATGGACTACGTTTGTAGACTGTCATGTATCCGAACTTTGTGTAGCTCTGTAGCTCAGTATTTACTGTTTTCATGGTAACACGCATTGCTGCTGTTTGTAACAGGCCATGCGTTTTGCAGGAGCTCTGTAAGGCTCAGGACTTACAGCTTTGTCCAGGCTTGTCTTGGCCTGCCTGGGGCTTTGCTTAACTTGTTTAGCTGCAATAGCAATTTCCTATTGACCAGGTGACTATTACACAATTTGTTCTACTTTTGCTTAGCTTTGTACAGTTCTGTGATATAACTGTAATTTTTATTTGGCTGAGAGTGACAAGTAGTTATTCAATGATGAACGTAGGACCCTAGCAAAATGGTGCAGCGTAGAGGACTATAAACATGGTAGCAATAGCAGAGACCTCTAAAGTAAAGCTACTGGATGCACTGCAGAGGAGTTCAGATACAAGATGCCAGTAGAGGGCATGGGATGATACTTGAGACCCCACAGCTATAAACAATGAATCAGTGGTAAATGACTAATAGTTAAATAAAGGCAGACCTGGGAACTGGGTAAAACTGGTTTTAGGGGTAGCAAAGAGAACAGAGAGAAAGTGTCCAGTTTATGTAAAACCTCATATGTGGTGTGAGGCCAGCTAAATTAGGATCCAGGTGGGCTGTGGAAAGGTGAGTATAACAGTGGAGAAGGGGTAGGAACTAAGCCTAGGATATGTGTAACAGTTTCACCTGTATCATTATATTATTGAGAGTTAATAGAATTTTCTTTTATTTTTGTTTTTTTTTTTTTCCCTATAATAATTAGATTGGGATTAATAATTCAGTGTTTGCAAGTTAAAGTTTCAGTGACAGTAACAATACATTCTTGGCTTTGCTCGTAAGTCATGTGTCTTTTCGGCTGTACCAGGATTTTGGCTGTAACACTTTGAACAAAGTGCATCCAAATGTCTAAAAAGATTGTCATCACACATGGAGAACGCTCAGCAAAAAGCTATGGAGGTGAAACAGCTCAGAAATTCCATAAATTCAATGTGACACATTTTCCTCACCTATTTATTTAAAAGAAAATGAATTGATTATTTGTTCTATAGGAGGTGAAACAACGTAATAAAATTCTGAAAAGGCATCCCTGTGATTTAGCTGTATCAATCAAATATACATCTTTTACTGAGGATGTTTGTTACAAGTACTTCAATAAGCTTTGCAAAATAATATTTACAACATATTTTTGGGGGAAGGAAAGGTAAATGGACCATTGGTTATTAAGAGAAAAGCTCAGAAGTCGTTTGTTATTGATTCATCCATTACATACAGTAAATATTTCATTCAGATATGAGGCTGTATTCAAACTATAATGCGTCGTGTTTTGGTTTGCATCATAGCATGGATATGCTGCAAGAAACTTGCAATAAAACAAGATTTACTGTTATTTTTAGAATATGATTTGAATCAAATGCCTTCATAATGAAGTTTGGGACATTTACTGTGACTTTATTTTCCCTGAGCAAGTATGAATATTAAGATACCTTATCATAAAACAAGCCTCTAATTAAAAAACATTTTTATCTGTAATTTACAACAATCTGGTGGATTTATTGGAATATGCCCTCATTTTCTAGTTCGGTTTAAATATACCTCTTGAAAAATCTTCTAGAACATCAGTCAAATTTGCTGATAGTGAAATTTTCATTTGATGAATTTTAATGACAAATTTGATTCAAAACAAAGAATTCTCCCTAACTGAGACTTTGATTCTAATTCTGATAGTGCAGCTGTTGGTTATCAAGTAAATACCCATTAAGATACAGCATAAAAATTGTACCACTGAGAAATAAGTGTTTTGAGCACCTGAATACTCTGAGAAATAGAGTTCTGGATTGATTTCTGATGTCTAACTTGCAAAGATCTTGTGATGTGAGGTGCTTTTTCCACATCAGACTTCCTCTTCCAAGCATCTTGGGTTTTGAGCTGCAGCTCAAATTTCTTGCCTGAATTATGGTGCCTGGCTTGCCATTTTGTATTGCAGTACTGGGACTTTATCCCAGAGAAAACAGGACGAGTGGTGATAGGAGGAGATTTGGGTTTACCAATCACATACTACGTCTTTGCAAATTGCAGGATTGGACAAGTTATCTTAAGAGCCCATAAAGATAAAAAAACAAGGTGAGACAGTGGCCAGCCATCCTCATTAGCTATTGCTGATGCTGCGTAGGCAAATTTCATTAAGGACTGTGTAGTGGTAGGTTGTATCACAATGGCTTGCATGAAATGAACCAGTGTCTCTTCTTCCTGCCTGCTCCTGTGGTCCTTGTCTCATTGCCTCTGGAAATGGAGTTTATCAGCTCTTACCCAACTCCCACGTGCTGCCAACCTGGACCACAGAACGTAGCTGGAAAAGATGTCATTTGAGAAGTTCCAATTTTCATTTCTCTCTCTCTCTCCCTTTTTCCTACCCTGAAGGTTAATGTGGCCTGCAAACGTCTCCATGTCTGAGGAATATCTGTACAACTTCTATCACCTTGCTGAATGCAAAGGAAAATATGAGCCCCCTACTGCTAAGCAGAGATGGTAACTCCACAGTAAAGTAATTATACTGAGGACCCATGTGTGTACTCTTAAAGAACTTTTGCGTACTTAACACATCTCAGTAATAAATTATTTTTTTGCTGTACTTACTATTTACTGCAAAAAACTATAGATGATCAACTAATTAAGAAAGTGTAATTTAATAAAATATTGAAGCTACCTACAAGTTAAGAAAAGGTAGTTAATTTGCATTTTGTAATCTTCCCTGCTGTTCTTGATGGCATCGTCTGTATTGGACCACAGCTCCCTCCCTCATACAGTCTCTGCTACCCTGTCACTTCTCTTTCTTGCTGAGCTGCAGAACAGTTCTGTTGGTGGGGCAGGAGCTGCAAATCCCACACTTCAGCCTCCTATTACAGAATCAAAGGAACTTCCTCCACTGTAATTGGTAGTCACGGACTTGGAGCCGTTGTCTGACTTGTGAATCATGCTCCAGACTTGACACTGCCTCCCAGGGCTTCACAGGGGACGAGGCAGTTCTTACCTGGAGGCTATAAAAAACGTCATGGGAGCCTCTAGCCTACTTTGTAAATTTTTAGGCTGTTCAATGAGGTGCCCCCAGCACGAGGGCTGCAATACGTAATCATCACAGATCGGGATATAGCTCTGACAGGAAATCAGAGTCAGAACAATTGAGCCTCTTGTTACCGTGTAAAAGCCGATGATGTCTGAATCCCTCCTTCCACCAGCTGACTTTACTCTTTGGACTCCTGTTCACCTTCCTCCTGCCCCTGCCTGTCCCGCTGCTATGGGCAATATAAACAACCTCAGTCCTGGCTCTTGTCAGCGGTAGCAAGAAAAAAGAGCTGCTCTTTCTGCACAGACCCCATGCAATAGGACCATAAGGAAAAAGAAAATGCTGTCTCTTCCTTTTGTTCTGAGCATCCTGTGACATCCTAGGATTGACCGAGGTAGTGCTTGCTGCTTGCTGTGTGCATCTGTCTGGAAATGTGTCTGGGTAAAAATTTTTTTGATGTGTCTTGAAAATGGCAAAGGCTGGCAGCTTGTCTTGGTCTCAAAGAGAAGCTGCATCCTCCTCCAGAGTGTGCGTGCTTTTTGTCAAGGAATGCGGGCCCCCTTATTTGCCTGCCTTGTGAATTACCTGAAATACACAGTCGATGGATAGCACCTGTCAGCACATTTCACTAGACAGTTCCAGAGGAAAAAAACCAGTTTAAATAATCATCTCTCTCCCCTGTGCATCAGGAAAGAGCGATAAAAAACAGGAGATGAAAGACCATTGAAGCCTTAGGACATTTCATCTCTTTTCCTTGGGGCAAATGCAGGTCTCTTTCCTATAGTAAATACATTCCGAGCTGTTCAGTTTTAAATTTATTTAGTGACAATACTTCTGAGGCTTCCCTGGAGAGGTTATTTTGTAATTTAATAGATGCCACTGTTGGGGATTTTTTTTTTTTTTTGTTCTAATTTACTAAGCACTCAGTGGTTTTCATCTTTAAAGCACATTGCAGGCATTAAATAATCTGCAGACAGTTACTGAGCGGTAGCTAAGCCACCACCTCTCTCACCCTGAGCCTTTCTGTTAATAACTCTGCAGGAACTCTATTCAACTTAACTCAGACATGTTTTTCTGCAGTTAAATGAGAATTTGCAGTATGGTAAAATGGCAGGTCAGGCACAGAATTTTTTTTTTCTTTCTTGCATTCTCATTTTAAATTGTGTGCAACTTGCTCATCGTTTCAGATGCTTCCTATCATTCAGCCCCAATAGTATTTTCCTTTTGCCAGCTGCATCTCATTGCTCTGAGCTCTACCCCAAACAGCACTTCTTCTTCCTTTACCTTTTGAGGTGTGAGAAGTGTGCATGGTTATCTGATGTGGCCTTGTCATTCCAGGGGAGCTTGGTTCCCTCTCCCCATTTTGCTGTGCCTACCCTCCTTCTGAACTAGGCCATCTTCTGCGCTGACATCAAACTCGTCTGGCACCTCTGAGGACCAGCTTGCAGTCACATCTGTGTTTCCTCTCTCTTCCCGGCAGCAAAAGCTGCTTCATTGCCCCAGGCAGCTAGAAAAATTGCTGCTGTCTCTCCTACGTGCCACTCCATGTGGAATGGCAACTCTGCTGCAGCTCGGAACAACCTCCAAGTCTAAATACCTGAGAAACTTATCAGAAGGACACAGGTCTCAGGAGGTGACACCAGTGTCCATTAATGTCCTTATGGGATGGAAAAAATTACAAAGAAACTCTTTTATTGATTGTAAACAAATTGAATGCCTTTTGTTAGCCTGTTGTCCAAAATGCCCAGAGTTGACCTGGAGCCCTGCTAAGTTGCCCTTGGCTGGCCTGTGTCCTTGTATCCTCGCCCTGGCTGCTGGGCTGTAGGTGAGGAGAGTGAGGTGGATGGCGATCTGCCCAGCTCTGTGCCCTCTGGGGGTCCCTCTGCTTTCTGCGTGAACCTGGAGCCAGTGCCAACACGGGATTTAAAACAGATTGGTCTGAACTAAAAATTTCAGGTCAGAAAGCCTGGGAGGCTGCTTGCCAGGGTCACACGGTGGCCCTGTCTCACCCCTTTGGTGGCTTAAACAGGGCCCCAGACAAAAGCGTCTATTACACTTGGCTGCTCGTGTTTGAGGGCATATATATTTGGACTAGATTTTGACACAGATATTATAAACCAGCTCTTGACCGGGACGGCAGTACTCTCTCTTCAAGCAGCAGTTCAAGAGCTCCGCATGCTTTCAGGCAGGAATTGCCCATGCCATGCCTGTGTGAATTGTCCTACATTTCTGCTACCTTGCAATGTGTGCACGGCTAAAAATAGCCCTGCCCTTTTAACCATCACATTGCACACCCAGCACTTACCTGATAGCTGGCAAACAACCGGCTCATGTAAATAGGAGAATCAAGGTAGTGATCAAAAGAGCATTTGTCTGCTTTGTTTTCCCAGTAATTCCTCTTGTGGATTGGGCTGTCATTTTAAATGTAGTGAGTGCCTGTGTATTCAGCTTGCACCACTCCAGATGGCAGGTTCACCTGTTTCACATTTTATAATCTTGTATTTCAGGGCAGTATTTAAAACTCGTACCTTTTTAATAGTTAACTCCAGGACAGAATTACACACTGCCCCAAAACCAATAAATAGCTTCAAGGAGTATTTGCTATAGGACCTTGGCTTTTTAGTGTTCGAGTCTGCCTCCTGTTTTCACTTGGGTTAGCCTGCACCGTGCAGAGCCATATGTTACCCTGACACACCTGGCAGAGCAGATCAGAGGTTAGTTTGATGTTGTATTTCAGGTCAGCCAGAAAACACAGTTTCAGTCACTGTCATAAACATATTCCAGTCAAAAGTCTAAAAGAAAAAACATCTGTATATTTGGATTATTAGCTGATCTGCTCTGCTGAATGACACAGAACGAAATACTGCCTAACAGCTTACTGAGAGTAAAACTGGCGTCTGAATTTTGGGATGATGATCTTGAATGAAGGCCTGTATCCTGCACACTTTCACTGATAGCACATGCCTTCTATTGGCACCTCCTCTGGGAGGTGTGCACTCCATTTTGGTTTTGTCAGCAAGACTAATGCCAGCTCTCCTGAGCATCACAAGTCCTGAGCCAGTACGTGCCTCTGACAAAATCCCTAAGTCACACTACAGTAGCTGTTGCACATAGACCTCCAGAAGCCATTCCATAGCTGGGGAGTGTGAATATCTGTCCACAGTGAAAGTAATGGCACATGATGTTTTTTTTGAAAGGTGGTAGAAGCAAGTGGGACATCTGGAGGTGCACCTCCCTGTCCAAAGCTGAAGTGCACAACTGAATGGAGATCCTGTTGGCATGAACAACATTGGGCATTTTAGCATTATTACCTGGTTTGGGGCTCTCTGAACTCTTGCTTCCATCGTTTGTCTTTCCTACTCTCAAAATCTGTGCAACCAGGCAACAAAGCCTTTTGGAGTAATTGGTTTACTTCAGCTGTTTACATTAGCAAACCTAATGAAAGCAAAACTACTGCAAGCAATCCTAAAATGGTCACAAAAACTTGGGTTTCGCTGTTGTTCTGATCTAGGGCAGGCAGACAGTTTCTAGGGCTATAAATCTAGGCACTGCAAGCAGCAGAAAATGTACAGGCAGGTGTTCGTTCAATTAAAATGCATGGTACATATAAAATGATTGTAGCAAACCATTCTGTTAGCATTCAGTCTGTATGAATTTCATTATTAACTTTGTAATGTAAACAGGAAAATTGCAGTATTTTGAATTTCCATTTAAAGATGCCAGAACTAACGACCTGTCTGGTGCTCTGTGGTGCAGGGCTGGAAGGAGAATAGATGAAATTTTGCTGTCTCAAGGGACTTGACTTTGAATGTGCTTGCAGAATAGGCAGTGGTAACGAACATCCCTCAAGCTATTTGGCCTGGCTGTACCTCTTACTCTCTGGCACCGTGTTAAGCATGTTTTCAAGTTTGTATCTCTAAAGTATGCCTGCCCTGAGAAAAGCTGCTTTGCTTTTCCTGTCATTTACTTTAATTTCCTTCCCTATGTTTGGTATTGCTGGGAGCGAATAAAAGGGCTGGAATCACCACCACTTGCATTGAGCATTGAGTTTAGCAGTATTTACAAGTACTGATAAAACAAAATTATCTGTCCATGCAAGCAGAAAGGCTAGAAAAGGTTTAGAAAAGTCTCCCTGACACACCAGCTGGGACTGCTGGGCTTAACTGAAGGAAGCACTGAAGATGCTTGACTGGGTCATATCTGTTTATCATATCTGATTTATCCTTTCCTAAGATAAACATCCCACACCAGTCAGTCTCTTTTTAAGTAAAATAGTGTCTGTGCCTCCAGTTGTTCTCCCTGTCATCCCACCCTGTGGTCTAACCTCTGAACCTAAAACCCAAAATGAGTTAACTTAGATATGAGTGGTATCATTCAGTGTTCAAACATGGACCATGCCAGAGCTTGATAATTACGAAGACAGATGTTTTACAGGGCTCAACACAAATGAGACTGAAATGACTTTGTGCTAATGGGATGATAGCTAGTCAAGGATGAGAAGTAAAGTTTACATTTATACAGCACAAAACTGGAACATTCCCATGAATCTTCAGAACTTTTGTCCTCCACAACTGTGGATTGCCAGGTAATAGATCTCAGATTTAATGAGAACCCTAAAAACAGTCCCTAACAGCCCACAGCCTCCAGGGTACTTCAAGCTACAGAACGTCTGTGATACACAACCAAGTGGCTCAATCAATATCCTGCAGGATGAACTTTGTACCAAGAGGAAAAGGGACAGGATTGCTCTTCCGATGACTCTTGTGCCGACAGTTGACTTTGTGCCTATTGTCTGTCCAGGGAATTATCTATGAAGGGTCTGGAGGAAGAGGAAGGGACCAAAACCCCTAGCACTTTTAGTACAAAGGCCCCCAAATTTCATGTGCCATGTGAGCATAGCAGTAGAACAGCAGAAATGAAAGGTATTGCCTATGCATTATATGAGGCATGCAACTTCAAGCACCCTGTTAATAATGTTTCTATTACATTTAGTATTGCAGCTTAAATTTAAGAGCTAGATTTTCTCAGAAGGTCAGTATAAATAATTTAGAATATTTAGGGGAGTCACGAGAAAAGTATTTAGTAAATTTTTTTAAACTACACAGCAGTTTTATATTTGTTGCCATGTTAATCCCTCATAAACATGTTTTCATTAGCATTCTTTTTTTATTGAATGCTAAGATTATTGCAAAATGAAGGTCATAACAAAAGTTTTATACCATACAAAATTGCAAAGAACCCTGCTTACTGTCTGTGCTAATTACTGCCAAAACCTTACTGCACAGATGCCAAGGAAAATAGCTAGGAGGACTCCTGGAGCAGTCTGCCCTCCTGATCTGCCCAAGTGGACCTCAACATTGCACATATGGACAACCAGAATGTCTGGGGGCTTCACCATGGCTTGTATGCAAGGAATTTGGGAGAAGTTTGGGAGTGATGAGAGAAGAGTAACTTGGCCCCACAGAGCATAAAGCTGCCATGCTCCCGGTGGACCTGGCTAGGATGGAGCATTTGCATCCCCAGGAGTTGAGTGTCCTGTTCAGTGTAAACAGATGTGGTTTTGTTCATTTCAAGCCCTCTGTATTCCTCAGTTTTAATAGTTAATGAGTAACTCAGTGAATTGTATGCAACTTTTCTGTGCTCCACCCAGGACTGGGGCCCCATTAGTCAGGAAGAAAATGCATTTCATTCCCTCATTGCTGGATGGCCATGTACATACAGACAGATGGAGAAAGGCACATGCCTTTTCTACATGGAGAAATTACAAAGGCTTAAATAAACTCCTATTAAAATCAGTTTCATTAGAGTAGCACAACCCTCCCGGATGCATATAGACTAGTTAACACCTGGCTAATACTGATTTTTTGGACATCAGTGACTGGATGAAGCAGGTAGTTTCCTGTCTTGCAGCAACAGTGTACGCATGAATTGATTTTTGCAAACCCTGTTGAAAACCTTTAATAGAACATGTAGTACAAATGTATTATTTATTTGATTTTTGCTGTGAGAGTTGAAAACATAAAAAATTGCTGTAAGACCAAAGTTATAGTAATTATATAGCTTTTTAGGTTCTTAGGGGGAAAAGGGATGAGTTTATTGGTTTTGATATCTATATAAACCGTAGAAAATGTACCTAGATTAGCACAATTTGCACATGAAACAGGGCAATGTCATGTTAGTTGGTTCTTAGCACTTGAACAGACTGAGGCATTCCTGAAATAAACATTCAGTGTTTAAAATAAGTTTAATTTAGCTGGTGCTAATGGTCTTCAATGAACGCAAATTCTCTGATGAACATTGGCATGTGTGGATGTTGAGAGGGAGAAAATGCAGTGATTTCCTTCTGTGCAGTGCTTGCCTTCCTCCTCACTCTGGGTGGGTGAGCCCATGGGAATATGCTTTTGGTGCTTTTATGTACGAGCTCTTCAACTTTGTGAGGGGAGAGAGAAATATAGACAAGCAGTTGTTGCTGAAGGTAAAATATCATGACCCTATCCGAGTACAAGTGCTTTTCCTTTTCTCTGTAAATCTCCTACATTGCTGGCTGCTGGCTTTGGCAGGCAGGCTGCCTGCTGACCTTGGGCAGACACATGGTAACAGGGAAGTTAAATGGCCTGCCCGCAGTCAGAAAGCAGAGTGTCTCATTCCCAGAAAGTTCCTGCCCTTCAGCCTTATGACTCTTTTTCTTTTCCAAAGGCAGTTCCCTTTCTGCTTAAAAAAGAGATATGCCTACTTTGATGTCGACAGTCTAGAAAAAGGGGGTTTCAATCTGTGCTCGGACTGCTAGATTCTGCTGGTGCTTTCTAATGGATCTGTGACAGCTGTTGAGGAAAATCAAAGTTTTTATCACAAGGCTGAACTGCACTGTACTGGAATCCTCAGTCCCCATGGAAAATTTTCAGAGTCCCACATATTTAGAAAAGATGGAAAACCGTTGCCTTGTGATTGTAATTTGTAAAAGCTGGAATAATAGTTCGTATGAGGAATACTCTGCAAAGTAAATGTATCCCCCAGCTACCTTGTAATCATAGAGTCATAGAATGGTTAGAGTTGGAAGGGACCTTAAAGATCATCGAGTTCCAACTCCCTTGCCATGAGCAGGGACACCTCCCACTAGACCAGGGTGCTCAAAGCCCCATCCAGCCTGGCCTTGAACACTTCCAGGGATGGGGCATCCACAGCTTCTCTGGGCAACCTGTTCCAGTATCTCACCACTCTCACAGCAAAGAATTTCTTCCTAATATCTAATTTAAATCTCCCTTCTTTCATTTTATAACAGTTGTCCCTCATCCTATTGCTATACTGCCCGATAAAGAGTCCCTCCCCATCCCTCCTGTAGGCCCGTTTTAGGTACTAGAAGGCTGCTGTAAGGTCTCCCCAGAGCCTTCTCTTCTCCACACTGAACAACCCCAACTCTCTCAGCCTGCCTTCATAGGGGAGGTGCTCCAGCCCTCTGATCATCCTTGTGTCCCTCCTCTGGATTCTGGACTTGTTCCAACAGGTCCATGTCCTTCTTATGTTAGGGTCTCCAAAGCTGGATGCAGTACTCCAGGTGGGGTCTCACAAGAGTGGAGTAGAGGGGCAGAATCACCTCCCTCAACCTGCTGGCCACACTTCTCTTGATGCAGCCCAGGATGCGGTTGACTTTTTGGACTGCAAGCACACATTGTTGGCTCATGTTGAGCTTTTCATTCACCAGTACCCCTGAGTCCTTCTTAGGGCTGTTCTCAATCCATTCTCCACTCAGTCTTTATTTCTGCTTGGGATTGCTACGTCCCGCGTGCAGGACCTTGCACTTGGCCTTGTTGAACATGAGGTTTGCACAGGCCCACCTCTCAAGCCTGTCCAGGCCCCTCTGGATGGCATCCCTTCCCTCCAGCACGTCGATCACTCCAAACAGCTTGGTGTCATCGGTATACTTGCTGAGGGTGCACTCAATCCCACTGTAATGTCACAAGAAGTTCAATTCTGGACTTCTAGACACTTATAAATATTGACTCCTTCAATATTAACTATTTCAATTGTAATTTAATATGATTCATATTTGTAGTAATGATTATTAGTCATATAATCCAATATTACAATCATATATTGATTAGAAATGCAATATTCTAGTGACAGGTTAAATTCTGCATTCTTGGTGATGCGACTTTATTACATTTTAGTATTGCAGTGCTGAAATTTTATTTACGCTCCAAAATAAACAGCTTTCCGTGTACCTTTACATGGTCAGCAGTCTTCAGTCTTTCTATTAAATTTTGCTTTTTAAAATTTATGCAGTCCCTAATCTGGGGAGTTTATACAGACCCAGGACTCTTAGGAGGTAAACCTCTGGGCAGCCTCACAGGGGATTAGGTAAAGCTGGGCAGTGCTCATTTCTTTTGTTACCAGGCAGATGTGCCAAGGGGACAGCAATTCATTCTTTTACCCCGAACACTGTGTTTAAGTGTTTAAGTTTCTTGCATTCAGTTGTGTAATAAAATCTCCTCCTCCTTCAAAACAGCACTAGCTCGATGTCTCTTCCAGACAGAGTGGCCAGAGTAGTCAGTGAATGCAGTAAGTGGCTTAATTACCATCAGTGGTTTGAAAGTATTTTTAAATTTCAGTGGAATAGTTTGGTTTACAGGTTGGTTTTTAGAAGTTGCCTCTGTCAGCAGAGATCAGAGTAAGAAAATGAGTACAGAAAGGCTTGAACCACAGAACCTGAAACAAAAACGCAGCCTTGAAATTCTGGGTTGTTTATATTCAGGGCTTCACATAATCCAGTTGTAGTGAGGGAAGGCAGACACCTGTTTGGATTTCTTTTCAGATTTCCTTAAATATGAGAACAAATTTTAGATCTGGAATTTTGGTTTGGGCCCATTTACAGTTATGACAGTGTACAGCTGTGGAAGAGCAGTGACAGAAAGGCAAAGGTTGCATGGAGGAGTAATTATTTGTGGCTACAATGCAGGAACAGACAGGATGTTGGGAAGGTTGCTTAGCAGCTGTATTCACACAGTCCAGCCTCTGCTGTGTTTTCTTTGAGGATTTAATGTGCTTTCTGTTAAAGTAAAACTACTCATGGTGTAGGAGGACATACTTCAAGAGAGAACAACTTACTGGGCTTTTCTCATAATTAAAGCACAGTCACTATCTACTTAGTGCTGTTTCTAATATTCAAAGCGAAAGCAGGGCTGACCACGTTAGCCTGCTTTTCAATCAGTGCTTTTTACAAGAGGGTACATCTTAGAGCTTTTGCTCTCACTGAATATTTTTCAATCTCATAGCCTTGGTGGAAGGACTGATGGCCGGAGCCAGGCCACTGCTGGCACTGATGTGGCTAGCTGTGGGGTGCCTGGCAATCTCCACCTTCCCATGAGTGAAGCATTTGGTGCTCTCCCTTGACCTGTGCTCCTCAGGACTCCTGCTTGACAGGTGCTTGGAAGCAGCCTACAAGGATCATGAGCAGAGGTGTCTGTAGTGGTTTCTGTCCCCAGCAGCCCATCCTTCCCATTTCTCCCACCTGCTACTTGTCTAACAACTGCTTAACAACCATAGTTCGCAGGTACTGAGATAATTGGCACTGATTTAAGCCACCAAGCTGGAAAATGAAATTATGTTCACCAGGACCTGGCTCAGAAACTGCGAAGGTGTCCAGGTGGCTGTGGGGCAGGAATCTTTGCTGTCCATCCTGCAGCAGCTGAACCATGCAGCAAAATGGGAAGATCCAAGAAAGAAACAGAGGAGGTAACTGGGGCAGAGATAGCTTTGTAATTTCAGTCTCCCCATTTAAAAATAGAGCTAGCAATGCCAGCAGGAATCTTAGGGGTGGAAAGCCCTGTATTAAAACCAGATGTCACTATAGAACATCACATATAAGCAGCATACAGGCTCAGTGTAGGAAAAAGTTAGTGGTGAAATCACTAGCAAAAATAAGGTTACTCTGTGTCTTCAGTTGTAGCTTTTCAAGGTTCTGTTATAGAATATTTTTCACTTTTTCTCTTTGTTTAAATTGAGGTTTTATTTCCCTTGTTGGCTCATTGTGCATGTGTGCATGGAACTGTAATAGGCATGGAGGAGTCACAGAACAAGTATTCATTATACTTGAATGCCAAGTATAATATTGAACTCATGGGCAGGTGAGACTCATACTCTTATTAATGACATTTTTCTATATTATAATTCTAGCAATAAAGATGACGGTTATCCTTGCTTCTGTTGCTTGGGATAACGCGTGCTGTGGTGTATAGAACAGACAATGGTTCTCCAGGGGAACTGGGCACAGCTCATCCACAACCTCGATTACTGCTCTGAATATCGTGTATCCTCTTGTGTAGCATTGTAGGTCGGTGTTCCTGTGCTGGCTGCACATCACCTGGGCTTTTCTTCTTTATTTTTCCCACATGCCACCCGCCAGAGAATAGGTCATACACATCAGAAAGTGACATGAGAAACGTTGCACCACCTCCTCCAAAGATTAAGAAAAGCCAAGCAAGGAAACTAACTTTAAATCATGTAGGATGTAATTGCTCCCACCTGCGCTTTTAGCTGTCTCTTGTCTTCCACTATTGCTTGCTACCCGTGCGTGCTTTGGCACACAGGACCAGGAGAGGCTGGGGATGGGAGGGTGGACAGTGGATGTCTCTGTGTCGTTGGACTCAGCTGATGTGAGACATAGGGCAGAGAGAGTTTCCCATGCCTGGGGTGTGTGGAGGAAAAGGTACATCTGATTATGGGTCTAGCCAGCAAAAAAACTGCCCTGCTCTCCATATGGTAGAAACCCCATCCAGGCTACTTGTCTTAACATCCCCTCTGCATCAGGAAATAATCTCCTAGACTACCCTGAAATGACTCTTGGTCTTAATTTAGTGACCCCAGCAACTTCTACAGCAGCAAGGGTAGTTCAGATGGGAAGATTTATATGAGTTTCACAGTGCTTACTCTAGCAGGTGTCTGCCCTGCTGGGGCTCAAGGCCTGCAATAAATATGTGGGGAAAATTTTTAGGGAGTCTTTGTTACTGTCTATATTATGTATCACTGCTGATAGATGTTCAGACGGTCCAGAAGTAGAATGTGTCTCTTTGCAGCTCATAGGATGCATTAATGAAGAGGGGTCAAAACAGGCAATTGTTGGGTTTGGGTTGTTTGTTTGTTTATTTTTGATTATTTTGGGGTTTGTTTCTTGTTTTTGGTTTTTTTTTCCACCAAAATCTATTAACAGTCTATTATTGGAAGCAAAAGGCATTGTGAACCTAGTTTAATAAATATTTTATTTTGGAAGTCATCTTGCTGTACTAGATACCACAGGCAGAGATCTTTCCTGGCTTGCTTCCAGATGTTAAAATTCAGGGAAAACATGTATGTGCAGAGAAGAGTTTCAGAAGTTGCCAAGTGAAAAGCTGAAAACTGAGCATTTTAAACAATCTTCTCCCCAGTTAAAAATGAGTATTCTACTTCAGCGCTGCTCTGATGTACTTCACTCTTTGAGAAGCACACTGCATAATTGCTGCAACGTGTATTTTTGTTTCAGGTAAGGAAGGGTGTGGGATATGGCTGAGTGGTCATAACACAAGCCTAGTAAGGTGGATATCTCTCTCCTTTTGCCCACGTTGCCACTGAATCTAGTCCAGTTACTTCACTTTTCTGTGCCTCATCCTTCACTATACTAAGACTTTTATCAGATATTTAGAGCAATATAACCCTAAACAGGTGTGCATGTGCACCAGATGTATATATTAGTACTTGTATGAAGCTAACACTGCAATGAATTTTAAGAGAAGATCTGCTTTTCCTGCTTACCTTCCAAGTGGCAAATTGATCTCAGATATCAGTTGGCTGCTGCTGGCTTGCTCTCAAGATACTTGCCTTAATTTTCTGGTTTTGGTTTCATATTCAATGTCAATATGTCTTCTGTTTGCTCACTGTGTACATAAGGGTCTGTAAACAACTTAAGCATTTTTCCCATGTCTGGAGACTTTGCTACTACTCTGTTATGGAAAAAATTCCCCACTTTCCATCAGTGGTAATGGTCAGGTTCCACTCTGAGGTAATTTTGAAACGTTTCAATTTTTCCTTGCTAAAGGAAAATATTTACTTGTTTATTATCAGCTGTGAAGTCAAGGTTTTCCCATTCACAGAAATAAATGACTTATTCTCAATGCAATTCTTTTTTCCAAAGCCTGAGGAAAACCACTTGTAATGGAAATTAGCAATGGCTATTAGTGAAGAGGGGAACAAAATGTTTCCTTTTTATTATGTGTCCTATTAATAGTTACCAAGAAATGTCAGGTGGCAAAGTAGAAAAAGCAGATAACATCAAGTCATGTTTTAATCTTATTTAGTACCTCATAATGATGAACCAGAAGAGACCCTAATTATGCAGTTACATGACTTAAATAGTCTTGCTATTGTAGATAATTACATTTGCAACATGCCTTGGAAGTGTTAGTGGAGTTATGGAGCTGATTCTAAAGTAAATTTCTCATTTAATGCTTCCATACAGAGGCAGTGATATATCTCTCTTTGAAAATGTGAAATTAATTTCTCAAGTGGTGGTAATACCACTTTTTTGAGTTTAAGGTTATGTGTGCTTCAGAGGTTTTTTTGTGCCTGTCCTCATATTTTATTCAATCGGGGAAAGAGAAACGAAGAAGGTTTTCATATGTGACCCAAAATGGAGACAGTTCCCCCAGCCGTTGTACCTGAAGAACTTAGTGTTTTCAACAAAATTACATTTTATAGGCAGGACACTTCACCGAGCTCTGGATTGCACTCATAACTTAGTCATTTCCATCCCAATAATTAGGCAAAAGAACAAATACGACTTTATAGCATTTTATTTTGAGCATGACAGAGCACTGATTTGTTACTGCACTGGGAGCCTCTTCTGCCTTTTGTGTATTGTAGAGAGGATGGAAGTGCTAATGCCTGAAAATTTAAGCAAATGTTTTCCTTCCAATTTTATCTCTCTCTCCTAACACCCCTGAATATTTATCCATTTTTATATTTATAGCTTGAAATTGCAGCCGTTGTTTAGCAATTACTGAATTGTGTTTCCTATTTTTCTCAGAAATCTTTTGCCATTTAATCTGTCTATATTGTACAAAAAGATCTTTAAATGCCAAGTATAATATGGAACTCAGAAATATAAGGTATAATAAATGTTAAAGTGCATAAGGAGCCATAGGATTTAAGCAGAAATACAGTGGGATACAATGAGAGGCTCATCTCCTCAGCTGCATTGTATTTTTTTTCATACTAGAAGTCACTTTGGATCAAATTACCTTCTTGTGCATAGGAGTTTGTTAAGGCATAAAAAAAAAATTCTTTTCAAAAAATGTGCTTTCAAAAGTGTTCCTTGTTGATTGTACTCACAGGGAACTGAACAATGCATCCTTCTGGAAATGCCCCTTTATTTGATTTTCTGATGGTGGCAACACCTCAAACTTCTAGGGGATTCAGAGCCAGGCTGTAGTCCTCCCTTTTCTGGCACATCCAAAAGATGGTTGAAACTGCTGGATGGGTATGAAACTCGGCACCATCTGTTTTATTACAGTGCACAGTGCTAGGAAGAGGTCATAATCTGTATATATGCCTCATAACTCAGTGAGAAGAATGGATGCAATATTATCCTGTGTATTTTTCTTCCATGTGATGCTTTTCCTCACTGTGCCAAGTGCCTGCAGGTAAAAGAAAGTGACAGGATTGCAGGGAAAGCCAGTGACATCTAAAGGCCACCGCATTCCTGCTGTCAGGAGGATGGTACTTTGTCACCATATTTGCTATCACAAGTAAAGTACTTGCTTGTTCTGTTCCCTATTCACTTATTCAACCCATTGAGCAAACCAGTGTGAGAGGCTGCACATCAGTATTCAAGACACACCAGGATGTCAGGAATCTGGAAGGGGGGGCTTGGCTTGTTCCCTTTTAAATGGGATTGAAATTGCTGAGTAGCTAGTTCTCATAGAGCCCTTTTTGTCAAGGGATCTCAAAGGGTTTCACAAAATTAACCACATTTAGTGGGCGATAAACGTCTGGTGAAAGGCAAGTGAACGATTAGCCAGCGGCAGAGCCAAGAATAGGTCCCACTCTCGCTTTTTCCACCCGGCAGCCTCTCACCAACTTCCTCCCTACCCTTTCTTGTCTCCCCAGGAGCAGCGGGAAGGACCCTGTTGCACCAAGGAGCGGGGACAGCAAGTGCTTTCCCGGGGGCCACAGACTGCGTGCCCCACGCCAGCCCCTTGCCCCGCTGGGGTCACAGCTGGAGGTGGCTCCTCACGGATGGAGGGTGTGCACCCCCGAGCAGGGCTCTGTCTTCCTGCACACCCAAGCCACCATCTCTGTGTGTCACGTTATTAGCGGGGTTGTGTTCAGGACCGTGAGACTTGGAGGCAGCGTTTCTTTTCCCGGAGGGTGTGATGGATTTGCAGTAGGGGACCTGTGGCGGTTAGTGCTTGGCAAGCGCTGTGCGAGGCCGGGGGCCGAGTGACTCAGGGAAGCTATTAATAGTCTCCGTTGAGAAGCTTATATTGCCTCAATAACATGGATCATTAATTTTGCTTTTTAATCATTAAGAAAATACCTTTGTTTGATGGAATGTTTGGGACAAAGTCAGACGTAAGAAATTTTTCTGTTTTTCTTACTCCTACTGCATTAGCTATTAACTAAGTCACTAAGCTCTTAACTACCCTCTTTTTGATAATTTAAAGCTGATGGAATGATTATATTTGTATGTATACAAATTAGTAAGCTGCTAAATCATTATTTTGAGTTGTATTGCTTTCCAAGCACTCTGTGTTTGTATATGAGAAATCTGGAGCAATAAAACACGTAATACAAACAAATTAAAGGAAGTGTTCTGGGGATTTACCCAAGGCATTTATCCTGTCTGAATACCGGTTCCTAATGAAATTATGAGGAAATAAGTGGAATTTATTTCTGCTGCTAATGTTCATTATTGTCTCCCTTTTAAAAATGTTCACTACAATATTAAGATGTCTTCTCCTTAAGTTCCCTCTCTCTCTACAAGTTCCGTAGTTCTCTGCTCAGTGCCATTTTCCCTTTGTTCTTTCTACTAAAAATCAAATACAGTAAACTAAGCAGCTCCCAGGGCAGGTTGTGATTCAGAAAGGATACAAGCAGGGCACCATGCACAAAAAATTTAAAGTGGCCTACAGACGGTTAAAAACAGGAGGTGCAGGCCTGACTGTGTTCCTACCACCACCCCGTGCAACGAAGGACTTAAATATGTGTTGGTGGCCAACCTACATCCTTATTTTGACTTAGATGTGTGTGGTTGTGCAAGTCAACAACAATCGCAGGATTTACAGCTCTTCCCAAGGGTCTGTGTGCAACAGCCATGGTGCTCTGCCCTCAGGGGTAGGGCTGGAGCCCAGGCAGTGGAACCACAGCAGCCAGGACTTGCACCACAGTCTCCACAAGCGTGCTGCTGCCAGCAGCACTCTCTAGGAAAAAGTGACCATGCTTATTTTTTTGTCTGTTGCGAATGATAATTACTGCATCCAAAGATGCACAAATGGCAGCTGCCTATTCCCAGGGTCAGATGTCAACCTGTGCAAGTATGAATGCATGGCTCTCTGGAGACCCTCTCTGCTTTCCAACAAAGTACGAGTTCCTTTCTCATGCCCTTGTTCCCCGTTAGGCTGACAACACCTGCTCTACCACCTCCTGCTTCTCACCTGGATCCCAGCCTGTTCCACCTGCCAAGGTTTTCCTTGTGCCAGGTGAAAAAATGTCTTCCATGTGTACTGAGCCCTGCATAGCTTTCTCAAAAAAGAACATCCTGCATTTAGGTAACAGGTTATTAATGCAGAAAATCGATGCCAGTATGTTATGTTCAGACCCTTTTAATGTTATGTTCATTAAAATCTCATCATGGTGGATTTTTCAGCAAAATCTTTGAGAGGCTTTTTATATCAACAAATCCTAGAAAGACTTTTTATATCAATATTAATCTTATGAAGTCCTTTTTAATATCAGCATAACTCCTGAAGGCTTTTTTAACCGTAAAAATCTTATCAATGCAGTCTTTGAATTTATTATGAGCCATAGAAAAGTAATAACCAAAGTACAAGCAAGCCATGCATTGCAAAGTATGAATTGCAAAAACTGTTGCTGTCTTAATAACCTGTAACTCTAAAAATCACCAGCAATGTTGTGGTGAACCTTAAGTACAGCCCTAGAGAATGCAAAATATAGTATTATAGACAGAAGATGTCCGAACAGGGACACAACTATTACAGAACCGGAATGGTTCTCAAGTAAGGGCTCATGCTCTCCCCACTGTGTAAGGGCCTCAAGTAAGGGCTCATGCTCTCCCCACTGTGTAAAACAGCAAGAACCACAGTGATGATAACATCCATTCATATGGTTCATGATTCCTCACAACTTCTTAAATTGGACTTTATCTTGCTGTTTTATCATATTTACTATAGAATATGCTCCAGTGCTGACAGCAGTGCAAATGCAGTTACAATACATCTATATCTCCCATTGCCTGTTTCGCTGCTGCTCTTGCCCATTGGAGTCTGGCAATATACAGTTTTTGAAGTGGTAAATGAAACCACAGAATCACGGAACAGCTTAAATCAGAAGAGGGTCATCTGGTTCAACCTCCACACTCAGAGTGGGTCCAACTAGATCAGGTTCTCCAGGGCCTTATCCAGTCAAGTTTTCAGTTTCTCCAGGGAAGGAATTTTTTTTTTTCTTAATATCTAATTGGGGTTTTCCTAGGGCTCGTCGCATCTTGTTTCATCACCATCTGCCTGTCAGAAGGGTCAGGCTCTGCTTTCTCTGTTGAGCCTCCTAAGGCTGAAAAAACCCAGCTGTCTCAGCCTCCCCTTGTGTGTCCTGAGCTCCAATTCCCTGACCAATTCGGTGACCCTTCACTGGACTTGCATCAGTCAGGCAGCATGCAGTGAGCCTGATAACGCTATGGACCAGGGAGATTAGACACTCCTGCATAGCTGAGAGTGTGAGAGGAAAGGCGGAGAAGAACTTACTGTTTACACATTTCCAAAAAATTAGAAAGAAGCTCTGATGATGATCCATCCAGACCAAGGGATGGTGCTGTGGAAAATGAGTGAAGTAACTTCTGCTCTGCTCTGTAAGGACACTACTTACATCAGCCACTGCCAATGATTACCTAATTTGATTGAAAAGAAGAAAACAGAAGAGATGTTCAAGGAGCTCGTGGAGGCCTTTTGGAAGCATGGGATGGTGGCTTATAGAGGTGCAGAGTTCTTGAGATGAGAGAATAGAAGGAAAAGGGTTTGGAGGGCAGGACTGAGTGGGATCCATACCAAATATTGAGAATTTTAAGGGATGGGCTCCCTAATGCATCAATTTGGGTGAAGTCTGAGAGGCTTGTGTACAGTCTTGGGGTGACTAGAATGAATCTGGCTGCTGCAGGGGGGGTAATATGTCTGTACGGAGATGCACAACGAACACTATGAACAGGCAACATAGCTGCTGGGTAACACATCCCAAAGGTGCTTTTGGCCTCCGAACTTCCCCGCTTCAAACACAGCATCACAAAGACCACCAGCACCAGGATTAGAGCCACACAAGAGGGGAAATATCTTCCTGTCAAATTCAATCTCCTTGCACCCAGCTATTAGGCTGTGACAGTGACACTCAAGATCTCAGTCACTTCAAAGAGAAAAGATTTCTCCCACAGCCTCAGGTCAGCTGCAGATCCAGGGAGCCTTCAGCTCCCTTTCAGTGCTCTTTGCTCTGCTTGCACAATTCAGAATGTTTCAGACTCTAGTTTGCACTTGTGACCCATCTGCTTTGATGGTGCTTTAAGGACAATACCGTCAGACTCTTCTTTGCAGGCAAGCTTTGTTTTGCCAGCTGAGAGACTGCCTCTAACCTACATGACATGAGCCATGCATAGACAAGGAGCCAGCCATGGCCTGTGGGCTTGGGCTTTCGAACAGACCTCACACTAAGCTATGATGGACGCTGACAGTGGTAGGAGTTCATGAAATCAGGCAGCACGAGTGTCGTGGGTTCCCCAGGTCCGTCATGCACTGCTGCCCCCATGCCTGATTGGCACACACCTCTCTCACCAAAATTCACATGCTGCACAGCCGGGAAGGCCCCCATCCCTCCCCTCCCTCCTCATCCTCCCTGCCAGGTGGTCTCAAGCAGCATGTCAAAACTTCCTGTTTCTTTCTTCAAGGTAGCTGGAGATAAACACATTTCTAGTATTTATCACTGAAGGGTGTTTAAGTTGTTGAAAGTGCTCTGCAG
>KZ505890.1:214464-229853 GCA_002844005.1 Limosa lapponica baueri
ATTTTGCTAAAGGAAAAAAATGTGTATCTTTAGCAGTTTTTCTTTCTCAGTCTCCCCCAGCTGTAACAGTCATGTAGAGGTGTCTGGCTTGCAGCTTAGTGTGGTGCTGCATGGGTTGTTCCCCACCAAGAAAGACCCATCCTTGCAATCAGAGCGGGACGTTGGCGTAGCACAGATATAGCTCCACACTTTCCCTAAAAGAGCCTGTAGACAGACTACACAATGCACGACAAGGCATTGTGTAGTCTGTCAGCTTGTGAAAAATCGATGGTGGAATCTCTGCCCTGACATCTCTCCTGGTGGAGAAGGTGTCTCGCATTTTACAGCACAAAGCAGACGAACTGGTCACTGAGATTTTTGCCTCTTTGAGTTCATTTCAGCAATCATTAGATATGAGAAGATCCATGTAGTAGCATACATGGACCTTGCTGTAAAATTTACATTATTTTATTTTTCACACAGTTTCCAGTCTCCCCCAATTAAACCAGTATTTTACTATGATATGTGTTCTTGCTTAACAGATGAGGCTTTTTCCTATTTGATTCATTCAGCTAAGAATTTTTAAACAAGTGTTATAAATTGTGACAGAGCACAGTGTTCACTCAACATCTGGATGCTTTTGTACATTTCTCAGTTCATTATGATAATTAATACCAATTTACCATGTTTCTGGGAGTTTTACACGCCATCTACGTTACTGACATTTCTACCCTTCACTGGAATGAAGGTTTTTTAAATCCTTCTTGCCAGCTAGGGTTACAGACAGGTTAAAGGGTTTTATAAATGTTGGGATGGCTTTGGCTCATTGTGAGCTGCCATGTGTTCCCGCTGGTGCTGTGTCCTGCAGCCCCTTCCCAGGGTCCCATCGCAGTATCTGCCTCCATTCTCCCAGCAGTGGGGACATCTCCTGCTGGCAGCTGTGCAGGGCTGCACCAAAACCTGATGGGATTTGGTGCAGATTTAGGCACTTGAATTTGCTCTGCTTATCTTCTTAGATCTGAGCATGAAGACAGCACTCTGAATGCAGAAAGGTCACCACTATTTGCAATTCCCACTGAAACTAATTATAATTGCTGTTTTCTTAACTTCTGTGTCCTCGTAGGACCTCATTGCAATGTTCTGCCTTTCAGAAGCTTAGATAAAACCATAAAGCATATATATGTAAGGTTTTTGTACCAAATGAAGCCCTGAGTCTATGTTTTAAGCCATTTGGCTGGAGTGGGGACACCTCTATACAGATATTGAGGACTGCTCTCAGGAATGGTGCTTAGCAATCGGTCAAGTCTCTGAGCCTCTGCTACTAAGCATAGTAGCTCAAGGCAGATCCAGTACTG
Source organism: Limosa lapponica baueri (assembly GCA_002844005.1). Lineage (NCBI taxonomy): Eukaryota > Metazoa > Chordata > Aves > Charadriiformes > Scolopacidae > Limosa > Limosa lapponica. Next base: position 215,799 of record KZ505890.1, read on the forward strand.
TCCTGTGAACAGGTTCAGAAAGTGGATAAATCATGGCAGAAGCAGAGGCAAAGTCCTTGAAAATCTCATGAGGACTGTCCTTTTCCAGAAAACACAGTGAGATCACCTTGTCTTCATTGTGTTATCCATTTTGACTGCTGTATGCCTGTTTTTTGGTACGGTAAAATCTAGATTATAGCTTTTAAGCTCATGATTAAAAATGGGTAACAAAGAAATACCTTGGAAATCCAAGTACTCCAGAAGATGATGGCTCCCTTCTCGGAGACAGGCCACATGCACTCGTTTCCTGGAACATGTGCTCAAGGAACACAAAGTGGACTAAATGGACAAGGGCAAAATTTACCTTAGAGACACTGATGCCCTGAAAGTGGAGCCTAATGTTGTTTCTGTGAACGGTCCCATGGCGAAGCATCTCTCCTCACTGGCACGTAGCTGTGATCCTGAGAAACCAGCCTCCCAAGGAAAAGCTACTCTTTATGGATCCCTCTCTTAATATCAGTTGGGACTGTTGCTTTCTTCCTGCCTGACTATTCGTGACAGCTATGTAGAACATGTGCAGAGCTGTTGGATGATTACATATCCATTAGTTTACACTGTCCCTTATTTTTTAAAGTGTCCCTGAGGGTAATTACTTCTCCCTTTTTCTATGAGTCATCACTCCATCTGTTGAGGGAGTAAAAAGTGGGTTGACTCAACCCAACTTTTGCAGAGCCTTGATAAACAATATATTGATTAAGCCTTGTTTTCAGAGAAGAGCCCAGGATCATAGCAAAAGCTAAAGAAAAATCTCAAAAATTCTTTTTTTCTCCTTGAGCTGTCCTTAGCCTTCACTGAAATGCACATCAGTGGCAAGACTCACAAACATGGCTTTGTGTTTCTGGTTTGACTATTAGAAATGTTATGAATAGCATTAATGAAATTGTACTCAGAGCAAAAGGACTTATGGAAGTGTTTTCTTTTAGCCTACAAATACTTGGCACACATGATCATTATATATTTTGTTGCCAGATGGTTTGGAGGTACAGAAAAAGCTTTTAAAGACCCATAATGTATCAGCTCTTTCTAGTATGGCCTTGATTGTTCCCAGGTAGACCTCTCACCAGTGCTCTGAGGAAATTTTCATGCAAATTTAGCACCTTTGAAAAGGAAGGATAGTGAGCTGTTGTGAGATGTTCTGTACTGGCAGGAAGAGCACTTGTAGCACCTTTTAGCACTAAAGCTGTAGAAGACGGAAAGCCTCTAAGCCCTGTGGTAGAACTACAAAGGCAGAAGTTTTCCTGTGGAGCTTACCATACTGATCAGGACTGAATTGGTGGAGAACTGAGGGGAAGACACTCACAAATAAGCTTAATGTGAGGGGCTGGAAGAGTTTGCTGGAAATCTGCAGTGTGAAGATTAAAGAGCCTGGCCCAGAAAAAGATGAAAATCTGGGAATGATTGAGAGAAGTAGTGCAAGCAGTTCTTCTGGAGAGAGTTCTGAGTTATGTTTGCTGAAAGCTGTTTCATCTTCCCAGCCATCCTGTTTGAAATAAAGTTGTATGTTCTGATCTCAAACGTCATGATTTATGGGTATGCACTAAGAGTGTATCCTAAATTTCTCTGACTGTATATGGATATATGTTCTCCTGCCTGTGAAACACAAAATGATACATTGGGATGAATTTACAGGAGAGTTGAAGTCTACTCAAAAGAATTACAGCTAGTGTTATCTGAGTACTTCAGCTTTTGTTAGCTGAAGAAGATCCACCATCAGGAAGTAAATAGTAGCAGTGTGGGACACAACTTTAGGGGCTTATTCACTCAACATGCAGAGGTACAGAGCTGTCAAAGTCATCATCACATAACTTGGTGCCCAAATATTGTTCCTGGATGCTTGGTTCTTTGAATTGCATTCTTGCATGGACCATGACTGTGATAATGACTAATGGTTACATGCCATTAATAAGGAAAGATACCCCCTCGCATCTAAAAAGATGCTTTGTAATTAGTAATATAAATGATAATATGATTTTACATTAATCAGTAAAGGCAGGAGGACTGTCAGATGAAAGACAGCTTGTAAATGCAGGTTATAAAAATAATTTTACTTCTAAGAATGAAACTCTTGAAATATATTTTTTTTATTTTATTGCTAAAACCAACATCATGACTGGTACAGAAGCAAGAAAAGTGCATTATAGAATAACAGATAGAATATAGAATATAGAATATAGAATATAGAATATAGAATATAGAATGACTGTCTCTGAGTATCTGTAGGTCTTCATATAGCTACTGCTTGATCATAACAGGAAATTAAATAGTATTATTTTCGAAGATTCATCCACATTTAAAATAATGCAGTGGAAACTGGAGTTATTGCCAAAATAGATTAGTTATTTTTTTTCAACTGAGAAAGCAATTAAAGGGTACACTGAAAAGTCCATACTTCCTTTTGTGGTCAATGATTCCTCAAACCATTAAATGTCAAAATGCTTTTCATAGCTTTTTACTAAATAGTTGAAAGGGAAATCATCCATTGTATGATTATTTTTAAGACAACAATGAAGCTAGAGAAAGAGAATGAATATTTACTTCCACCCAGTTGCTTGTCTCCTGTCAGGAAAACATCCTGTGGGCAACTCATCATTGGTCCTTAAAAAAATCTTTGCATCAGAATTCTTCAATTGCTTTTCCTTACGTACTCAGGGAATTTTAGGATTGCCAGGACAGGAGCTCTTTTATTTTGTTAACGTGAATGCATAGAAATGTTGGTGCATATCCCCTCTACACCCTTAAATTGAAAGGATCTGAAATAGCTTTTGACTATGGAGGATAATCAGGGTATGTTAAGCAAAGATTTCCTGCTTGAGATTTAAAATTTTTAAAAAGTTATGCAAATAGAGATCATGATAAATAGAATTAAGCACCTAAACACTACTTACATTTATTTCAAAATGTTAGGATCCATCCTTAAAATGAGAAACAACAGATCCCATATACTTCAAATTTTATGACTTAATGTGTTTAGTGAAGAATGGTGAATAGAAAATAGGAAGCCAAAGACCTGTGGGATGGTTCAATCACCTTTTTGGGGAAAAAGTTGATTCTTTAGGAAATTAGAGCAGGCACGGAAAGATGTTTTTATGCAAAATATGGTGTGTTGAGGTTGAGTGGACAGTATGAGTCTGTGTTGCAAGACTTGTCTTAGAAAAAGGTGCTGTGTTTGATCTTTGAAGAATAGCAATCCCAGTATCAAAAAGCTCCCCCACATTGTGGCACTTCTATGGACTTTCATACCTCAAATGCAACAGAATAAAACGTATTTTTTTTGTGTAAACAGAAGGAAATAGATTGCAGAAATCTGCTATGTATTGTTTTTAATGTTGCTCATTCAATTAAACAATTTCACTTGTATGCATAAATGCTTTTATTACTGATTTAAGAAAAAAGTTATATTGAAATAAATAATATGTTAAAATAGATGTAAACAGTCCAAACAGTTCAGAAAATTGTGATGCAGTAGAAGATGCCCTCATAAGGAGGTTTAAGTTAAAAGGTAGTTTTGGCTAAGAAAAAAGGGCACATGTTTAAGCAGCCTTCCATCAACCTGACTTCTAAATATGCAACTGGCATTTTGGGAGTGGGCATCAGAAGATGCTTTTCTTAAAAACATTCTGGTCTTAAATACATGTGGGCAAAACATCTGAAGAATGGCTGTTACCATAGGGTAAATGTCTATTTTTTATCAGCGTGTATGCGCCTGTTGTTTCATTTCTTTACAGTAAATCAGCTTAGCATGATATTAAAAACTGAGAGGCAAAAAGTTAAGAAGTGAACTGAAACAGAGAACTCCAACTCAACCAGCTTTACTAGCAAACCCGAAGCACCCAACAAAACAAATATGCATCAAACCGCGTGCTCTCAGCAGAAGGAAATGAAGCTAAACTGCCTGTGCAGTTTTGCCAATGACTGCTTTCATGGCTGGCAGCAGCGTAAGACCTTGTAAGACATGTGAGAGAGCATCAATCAGGGAAAAAGAGAGTCCTAGTCTCAGCACCGTGCATTTCACATAAGGGAAAAAGATTAAGGTGTGCTTGGATGTTCTGCACTTGAAAGTAATATATTTGTAGAAATATATTTTATAGCACTTGATCTTGTGGCATCACTAGCTGTTACATTCAGATTATTTCCTTACCCTGCTGGAGGGGGTGCTGACATTACAACAGATTCGATGTGAAGAGCTGGCTAATTTTTCAGAAAGAAATATTCTCTCCCACAAAACACAGCTGAAAGCAGCAGTTACACAGGGCTAGGAGGGGAACAGAGAGCTGCCAGAACCCAAGATCTGCCAGGTTGGACAGGAACCAAGATCAGCGTAGTCCAGATCCATGCTGTGATCTAGTACCAGATGCCTCAGAAGGCGGCACCAGAAAACAGCACATGACGAGTATGGGATACTTTCCACCCAGAAATGTCTCTTCCATTTGTGTAGAAATTTCACATCTGTGTAGTTAGGAATCCCCTTAGCCACAGAAATAGGGAGGGCTTCCAAATCATCTTGCCATTAGTTTGCAATAATGCCAGGTATCCTTTATCTAAGAAACGCAAGCCGCCTTCGAATTATTGCAATTTCTTGGTCACATATTCTAAGCTTTCATGTTAGCAGTACAAGAGGACTCCAACTGAAGCACCTATGAAGGGTCCAAGATACCATGCTTTTTTCAAAGAACAAAATGTAACACTTTCATAATGAAGCTAAGCCTGAAACAGCAGGCATCAAGAAGGAAAGTCATATTTTCAAGGAAAAAATGTATACTGTATCTGTGGTAGATAGAGCCAATTCATACGTGGCTAATGGAAAGTCTGCAGCTGTTTCATCTTTTTTTTCATATATGTATTCTTAATGCCTCTTACTAAGCTTGGAATATTTGTTTAGATTTTGTTCCATAACTTGTGCGTCCCTACACATCTTGTCAGTGATAGCTGTGATGATTATTAGGGGAAGCAGTTTATTTTTGTCATGGATTTAATTCAGTTTTGAAGGTACTTATTTTCTTATGAAGATGCTGGGATTGCTGGGACTTGTTCTACTGAAGTTTGTGTTTTGTTTAGGTACATTCTATATTTACCTTTTTGTTGCTGCTGCAATCTTTACCAGATTCATAGTACAATGTAGCAGATACTTTTTTTCTGACTTTTGGACTTTTCAGATGTGTGCATGTACATAAACACACACACACATATGTCATATAATAAATATATAACATGCATTATATACGTATGTTGTATGATGCATATGTATAATGTGCATAATATTTCCAAGAAAAAGTATACTGGACATTTTATCAGACTGTATTGCAGACACCAGTTAAACAATGGGTTTCAGCCCTTTTTTATTTCTGCCTTACATTTATTGGGGGGGAATTAGAATGTGAAATAGGATTATATTTCTTGAAGACTTGTCTGACTGGTCATTTAACATTGATTTAGCTTCAGGACACGTGATTGTAAAGCCTTGCATTAAAGGCTGCATTCTGCCAGCAGCAGAAGCCATTCAGTATCCACTGAATGGGATATCCCACTGGTGAGAATTTAGGACCTGTAGCATCTTGCAAGAATGAGCCTTCACCTGTCAGGGTCCCACACCACAAAAACACAAACCAGAAGAGACCCTGTGCACAAATTAATGTGAAAATCTGGAACTTTTCTGGTGATGGGTCAATAGAGCTTTGCACTTCATGGAGATCAGAACTGGCCGATGTGTAGTGCTACGTCTATATTGGCCTTTGGTAGCTGGGGGGAGCTCAGGAGAGCCTGGAGAGCTGGTTGGGCTCAGTCCAGGCTGTAGATGCTATGCAAGTCAACATATAAGAATCTAGGCCTGGACCAACAGGGTGGTGTAGTCTTAACCTCACCTGTTTCACATGACACCATGCCACTAACCTGTGGGGTTAAGTGTTTGCATTCACCAGAAGATTCAGGCAGGCTGTTAAATTATTTTCATGTCTCAGTTTCGTAACTCAGTGGTTATCTGCTTTTGAAATAGTACAAATGCATTCCCTGCTGTGGGATGTGCAGCGATTAAGTGGTGAGGCAACCCAGAGGTGAGCAGCCCCGCGTCGCCGGGCCAGCCAAGGTACGGCCATCACACCCGTGGGTGGAAAAGCTCTAACTCAGCCCAGTGCTTGCTCTTCAGGGTGGCTTTTTTTTTTTGATTCATGTGTGGAGATCACTGCTTTTAGAGGTTAGCTTAATTCTCTGGGAAGTAAAAGGTCTTTCACGGTCCGTGTTGCCACACTGCAGGGAACACAAGTTTGGCAAGAGGAAATCGACTGAATATAATACACAGAAAAAAGAGACTGCCAGTGCTTGGGGGAGTTGGGGGGTGATCTGCAGGCTCCAGGATGGACACGGTATGGGATACAAAAGGATGGGGCCCTTCAAGGTCTTTAATCCCTCACAATTTCCCTGAAACAGCCTCACTTGTTACAACGTGAACCTTTTAATCATGCAACCTGATTAACTGTCATAGCTTTATAGAGAAAAATTATATTTCTTTTAAAGAAACTGTGAATTAAAATCCAGAAGATAATTCCTTATAAGTGTGAAATGCTGATGGATGATGCCATTTGGAGTCTGAAAGTCAGAGGACACATCCTCCTCTCTGCTGCCTGGTGTGAGATGGTGGCTGTTGGGAAGGGGCGGGCAACCTGCACTGGAGAGAGGGCTTCCTCTTCTTCTGCCCCACCAGCAGTCAGCATGGCAGCTGCAGCAGGGTGGCTGTCTCCATGCCCTCTCAGACAGGGCTAGACCCTGTGCCAGAGGGAATGGAGGACGAGCGGAGGAGCGTGACACTACCTGGCTGCAGTATGTTGCCTCTCCTCCTGCCACGTCCAGGGGCCTGGTGCTGCTCGAGGCTGAACTCGAAGGTCCTCTCGTGCTCCTGCTCTTGTGCTGGGATCAGGAGAGGAAGACCAGGCTGGTGCCCCAAACCATTTCTGTCGCTGTGGCTGCTCTTCTGGTTTCATCAGCACGAATCCCTTGTGATAGCACCCTTCAGTTCTTGCTGTGACCCAGGATGGCCATGCCTCCTGCAGCCAGCCTCAATCCAACAGAGTTCTGTGGCTCAGGCTTCTTGTTTTGGTTTTTTTTTTTCCTTATGGTAAATTACTGACATAGGAGATGCTGAATAATTCACTGGATTGCCTGCTGATTTGATTAGAAATTAAAGATTAGATAATTCCACATAATTTTGGCTTTCCTTATTTGTTACAGGATCTGGCCAAGGTGGCACAGGAGAGCGGGCCGGCTCCCGAGATGTGATGGGATTTGGCTTAGGGTGGTTGGTACCTACAAGAAAGACTGTGCACGGTGGCCTGTTGCTCTGTTGTACTGCTGTAGGGGCCTGTGGGTGTGCAACAAGCCATGGTGGAAATGTTCTGGATTAAAGAAAATGGAAACAACTTTATCTCAGGTGGGCTTTTTTTCAACCCCTGTCTTTTCATGGTTCCAGTTTACAGCATGGTCCCACAGACACCCTGCCACAACTGAGAAGAAAGTGAGTTGTAGTACAGAGGTGGGAAGGGGTAGGAACTTCCTAAGCCTGTTTTTTTGTCAAAAGAAAGCTGTATTGGGTAACTTTACCTCAGCCCAGGAGAACGGGTCAGTGTCAGATGCTGCAGTTTACAGCAGGTGTCCTACTCTCTTAGACGTTGCACAATCATTGACACTAATGTCAAGTGAATACTAAATTCTAGCGTGCTGTGTTGTTAAACTGATCATAGAAATCAAACTAAAAGCAGATCCAAAGTTGCCTTCTCCCTCCTCCTGGTATCTTGCTCAGAAAAGTTAGAGTTTGGATGTTTTTTTGAAAGACCATCACCTTGAAAAATGGAAGATTGATAAAATCATTGTTGCTACATACAAGCTGCAGTATGGATCCTGAGATGCTACTGTCTTCAGCTGATGGTGCCTTCATCTTCTTTTCTGTGCAAAGCAACTTGCAAATAAAGTTGAATGTTTATTTTCTCTCACCAAGAACAGGTGGTCTGCATTTCTACATTTCTAATGGTGAGGAAAGGGCCACAACTATGAAGGAGAAATTGTCCATCTAGCAAAACTAGTGGACCAGACATGCTGGAATAGGAAATGGAGCTAGGGAAGACTAGTTCCAGCATCAGACTTGGGTTCAGCACAGAGAATGGTCTGTGGTTTATGGCCCATAAAAACACAATTCATCATACTGCACTTGAGTAATCTCTGTTTATTTCCAGGTGATAGTGAGAGTTAACAAAACAGCCAAAAAATTTACTTTTCCAGCACATTTTTCCCTTACCAGGAGTCCCTGCAGTTGACAGAGGTGTTCGCAATGGGTGAGGGCAATCTTTCAAGCTGTGGTTAGCGAAGGAGATGGCTCACAAGACTTGCTCTGCCTTGAGCTGCAGCTCCGTCTGTGGGGAAGTTGAGGATGTGAAGTTGCTGATTAATGACATTTTCAGCAAGAAATGCATCTCCAGCAGAGATTTTTAAAAAAAACCCCAACATTTATTTATTCATTCCTTTATTATGTGATAATGTATGCAGTTAACATTGTACTTCAAAGGCACTTTCATGTTTTAAGGGAGAGGTGTCAAATAACGCTGTAGAGAGGTGTTTGTACTGTGTTTGTTTTTATGTTGCTTTTTGTGGGGCCTTTTTTTTTAATCCAAGCTATTCTGAACTGATTAATTCAGAACTATGGGATTTGTTGCTACATACTTTTAGTCTGTGGCTATTATTTGTCTGAATCCTACTCTTGTCAAAAGCCAATGAAAGAGTCTCACCAGTAGCAAATTAAGTGGTGACCTGAGCTAACCTCTGCGGGTGGAGTGGCTCAGGGTGTAGTCCTTGCTCCATAGAGGACCTGGCGAAGAGGAGGTCTTTGCGATGCTGGTAGTGCTGTCACAAGGGACTTACAGTAAGTTTTTCATTACACCATGACCGTCCCACAGTGATCTCTGTCCCTCAGAGAAGTCGTCCCTTTCTGTGCTGTCTTCTAACAAATGCCCAGGAGGGGACTGTCACTTAATACTGATTATCCGTGATAGGGACCACAAGCTCTGAGCACCCTGGAAGGCTGAAAAGGACCTGTGAGGCAGGTGGTTATCTCTTCTAGCCGTCTCCTATGCCTGCGCCATGTCCGGGTCTGACATGCTTATGAAGATCTCTGGTGGTAGTCTTCCCTATATTTTACTCTAGTACTGTGCTTACTGCTACAGAGTTTTTCCTCAGCTATTGTCTGGATTTTCTGTTCTGCAAGTTAAGTCCATTTTTTTTGGTCTACTACAAAATGGATTTGAAAAAAAGATTGTTCTCTTTGCAGCATCATTTTACATTCTTGAAAGCTTTATTATGTTTCTCTCAGCCATCTCTTTAGGGCAAGCAATCCCACTTCATTCAGTCTTTCCTCGTATGATGTGCTTTATAGACCTCTGACCATTCCAGTTGCTCTGCCTGTTCACCTCCTTCTGAATCGCAGTGCCCATGACCTCCTGTATCTTCAAGTTACAGTTCTGTTTTTATATTTGAGCATAGTGATGTCTTTTTTCACAACACAAAGGACATCATTGATTCAAGCTCAGCTCTTCCTCTGCACAAATCTTTAGATCACTCCAACGCAGTGGCTGTGTAACTAATGATTTCCCAGTTTGTATTTCTTAACGATCTTTCCTGACTGGGTGCAGTAACCTGCATTTGCCTCTAGAGAGGAACATCTTTTTTTTTTTTTAAAGTGTATCTTCAATTTATTAGCTCTGAGCTTTGTCCTCCACTGCTATGTTACCAAAGAGAGTGTCCTGTTTAACCTTTCTGCAAATCAATTAACATTGTTTGTCAGAGACCAGTACCTTGGGTATTTGGTTGACACTTCCCTTTCACACTGGGAAAGGAACTGACTACTTCTGTTCTGCCCTGCTGTGGTTTTTTTATAATGCTAATATCCATTGGGAATCTGCAGTGTGTGCCATGTGGTAACTATTCACAAACTGAAAATTCACTCTTTTTAGTCCTTTTAGTCTGGAGAAGAGAAGACTGAGGGGCGATCTGATCAATGCTTATAGATATTTAAAGGGTGGGTATCAGGAGGATGGGGCCAGTCTTTTTTCAGTGGTGCCCAGTGACAGGACAAGAGGTAACAGGCACAAATTTGAACACAGGAAGTTCCATCTAAACATAAGGATGAACTTCTTCGCTTTGAGGATGGCAGAGCACTGGAACAGGTTGCCCAGAGACGTGGTGAGTCTCTGTCTCTGGAGACATTCAAAACCCACCTGGACGTGTTCCTGTGCAACCTGCTTTCCCCCCTGCTCTAGGGGGGTTGAACTAGATGATCTCCAGAGGTCCTTCCAACACCTATCATTCTGTGATTGTGTGAAACTGCAAACTATGCTGTCTATCATTGCTAGTCACAACACTATTTACTAACCAAAATGTCTTGCAATAGACCTTAGCAAGTTACTTTATGGTCAAAAGACAGAAATAAGCATCCTCAATACAGTGGAGACAACGGATGTCATCCTGAGGCAGGCATGTAAATCAGATCAGCTGAGTCATTCTCTGAAAGTCCCTGTCCCTCTGAACTGATTTAAAAGGGAGCATGGGGTGACTGTCTCAGACATAGTCGTGGCTCAGATAAATCCCAGCCCATCTTTTTGGTGGTCATTTTACTGAGTGAAAAGAGCTGACAAAGAACCTAGTTTTCCGCTTATCTGTGAAGAGGGTTGTCTTTCTGGTTGTGTTACTGAAATGAAAGTAATAAACTATCAGCTATGGGAAACCACTGCTGCCTTCTGACTCTGTGACTATAGACTTGAAATCCATGCATCTGTTAGTGCTCTTTACTCCAAAAAAGGTGACCTATTCAGTGGAAAGACCACCAAAGTCTTTCTGTGGACTTCAGAGGGGAGTCAGTCAGTATTCAAGAAGGTTTTTCAGCAGAGGAAAGACAGTTTCAGACAAAGAGAGGAAATTGCTTTATGAACACCATTACATTTGGTTCTTTAATGATTATTTGGTAAAAGCAAGTTGCACTAGTGTAGCTCACTGCTCTTGTTGATATTACTGTTCCATGCATTTTCCTGGTGTGCATTCTGCACTTAGGAATGGGAATTACTCTGACTTAGTGACGCCCTACTTCATGAAGAGTTCTGATTTCAGTGTAATGGTTCAAGAACTGCATTAATATATATAGAATAATCCAGTAATGCAATAATACCATAATGATAGAAAAAATCTAATATATATGTGTGCGTGTATATGTGTCTCCCTCAGAGCGTCTCCTATATTCAGATTCTCTTGCTATCTGTACTATTGTGTTGGAGTAATCCTGCTGGGGAATGCTCAGACACTGCCTTACTGACTGTACACATTTTTCCTTGCTGCTACACTCATTATTCACTGACCATAGCAGCAGTAAGCCTTCCACCCAACACCATTTACTAGAGACTCTTGTTTTCCTTTCGTGATCAATTCCTCAGGAGTCTAGAAGCTGCAAGGAGAAGTGCTTTGAAACTTGATTTTCTTTTTGTCAAAGGGAGTTGTGCCTACCCTATTCACAGCAGTCAGTATCAGCAAATTTCCAGACCTGTCTATATTGTTTCCAGTCCTCGTGCTACTGAGAGATGTGAGACTCTGTGAAATGACAGAATTGAAAATGTTTATTTATAATAGTCATAAAGCTATATAAAAATAAAATGGCTTCTCAAGGGGATAACTAACTAATCAGAGGACAGAAAAACTCTTCACAGGGTAGACTGAAATTGTTTCCAAGCCCTGCTAATGCTATTATGTTTGTGTGTTTTGCCCTGTAGAGAGCTTAAAGACTCTGTGGCACAGGATACTCTATAAATAGTACAGGGATGATGCATCAGTTTCTACAGGGATGATGCATCAGTTGGCAAAACTTCATCTACCTTAACCATAAGATATTTCAAGCTGTTGTGTAAAGTCTAAAGGCTTGAATTTATTCGTTATCCAGTTCTTGCACAGTGCCTGCAAAATCCTCTTTGACCTTGAGAAACTCTGAGTTTGGGGTTTCCAGCCCAAAGCTGGCGATAACAAGACTGGGGGATATACGGGTGGGATAGTAGTCCATGTGAAAACTTGCACCTTTCAGTGCCTGATGATAAGATCATTTCATCAAGTAAAAGAAGTCACTGATATCTGACATCTTCATTGTCATGTTAAGCAACAAGGGAGAACATCAGCCCGTACAGGTGATTAACCTTCCCTGCTCCCCAGAGGGCTGGCTGCTCACAAGCAAGGTCAAAGGCAGATGACAGCACAGCCTGAGAAAGCTGGCCCTGTCACCACTTGAACTCTACCTGTACAGTAGATAAATGTATATTTGGGAATGCAATGTTTTTTATTCTCCACAGAAGCGTGCATACTGTTCATATTTGATCCTGGGCAACAGGCTCTATGTGGCCCTGCTTGAGCAGAGTGGTTGGAGCGGATGACTTCCAGAAGTCCCTTCCAACCTCAGCTCTTCTATGATTCTGTGATTATACTTGAAAACTACATAAACTCCCTACCATTTTTTCCCTGAATTGAGTTAAAGAGGGGATTCTGACTCAAAGTCCAGTAAACATTTCTTCTAGCATCAGTCTGGTGCTAGACTCCACTCCATGTCGGGGTGATGACAATGCGCACAGTGTGTAAATGTCATGTTGCTTATGGTACCATAACTTTTACTAAATGTGTGACAAATGCAATACAATATGAAATATTGCGGACAACATAGTGCTTATCAGCTTAACAAGTTAAAATGTATTTGATGATGTTATCTTTGCTTTTTATTTGTGCTTGTTCATTTGCAAAATTCAATCATTTGTGATTGGCCGGCCTGTTGTTACTGCAAGTTGGTTCTGCTGAATATTGAACTTAATATAATTTGAGGGTGTTATTAAATATGATGCTTGGTCTATTAGTTTCATTTTAATATGTTGGGCATCTTCATAGAGAGCTTTGTCTTGGTGTCCATTACAGAGGAAGATCAGTTTCTAAGCAAGCTGCAGTGCTGCAAGCTACATTTTCTGAGAGAAAGAGAGAAAAACAATTTAGGAAAATATATAGCTTGTCATTCCCTGCTTTTTCTAGTCTATGATGTGAAGGGTCTTTCAAAGACTGAACACATCACATATCAGTTGGTATAAACAGGTCATGCTACATGCCATGAATTTTAGATTGCGTGTCGTTTTCATTTATTTTTCCTTATTTTGAGTAGCATCCCTGAAGTTTAAGCATGAAAAAAAGCTAGTTGAAAAAGCCTAGTGGATTTATCACCCAGCAGGTATTTGGTGACAGCTCTTGCCACAGGGATTATAACTCTTCTCTTGTCACTTTCTCCTTGAGCACAAGCTACACAGCCAGGGAATTTAAAATGCTAGCTAATGAGGGATTAGAAGCATGTAATTTTTAGAACCCTTGTACTGTCAGGAGAAAAAATAACAGTGGGTTTCCTCTGTCATTCACGCCAACCTGATCTAAATTAGCTGGAGAGACTGCAGTGAAGGACACTTCAGTTTAAAACTCTTATTTTCATGTCAGCTACGCGGCATTTCCTGGTCAGCCTCTTTGTCTCCCATGAAGAAAGACAGGGCAAATTCAGCTCTAGAGGTGGCTGACAGCAGACTCGGTTGCTTTTCGGGCGGCAGGCTGAGATGCAGCACAAGGTGTAGTGCGTATGTTCACCGCTGCCCTTGCTAATTGTGTGGTTTAGGCTCTTTCCATACAGAGCTCCTTAGTGGTAAGGACTGGAAATTTTGGAGTACATGGTTCCAGTTGATCTTAAAAAGGTCTTAGAGGTGTGCCTTGCCAAACAGCAAAGGACGTGGCAAAAAGTAAATGCAGAGCAGGTAGTAATCATAGAATCATAGAGTGGCTCAGGTTGGAAGGGACCTTAAAGACCATCGAGTTCCAATGCCCTGCCATGGGCAGGGACACCTCCCACTAGAGCAGGTTGCTCAAAGCCCCATCCAGCCTGGCCTTGAACACTTCCAGGGATGGGGCATCCACAACTTCTCTGGGCAACCTGTT
>KZ505890.1:230943-248408 GCA_002844005.1 Limosa lapponica baueri
GTTGAAAAGGATGATCACTGCTGTCCTTTTCCCCTCTTCTTTTTCGGGTGGAGGGTTTGAAAGTCCTTTCTGGGAAGGGAGGGAAAGATTCTAAACCCAAAACATCCCCATTCCCTTGTGCGTCTGACAAAGTGAAAACCAGGGCCCCTAGAGTAAATTTTTAGAAGATGATCTGATCTCACGGGTATTCCCTGAATCCCTTTTTCTAACTAAGCTCAGCTGGCACCTTCTCCAAGAGACGGCTCTGGCAGGAGTTGCACAGGATGAGTGCAGCTGTTTTTACCCACACATCTGCGAAACCAACTCTTCACATTTCCAGGATGGGTGAGAGAGCTGTACTGTGCTTCTCCTTTTGAAAACAGAGTCTAAGGCCTATGTTAGTTCTTGTGTGCTTTCCCAGGGCTCTCTTTAGAGGACCAGTGTTAAAAGTTATGAAGAGTTTTAGACATAGTAAGAGTTAAAATTGATAAAAGCATGAAGAGATGTTATTTTAAAAGAGCTCATCTTCCACACTGGTAAAGAAGAGTGTTTTTAGCAAAGGAGCAAAAGAAACGGTCTAGTAGCAGTGGCAAGGGGCAAACCACTTTGACCTTGAATTCATACATCATCCTTAATACCATGATTCAAGCAAGTAGGATAAATAACTCCATGCCCTTTGGACACAGGCTGCTGTGCACAGCGGGTACTTTCCAGCAATGCGGATATTCTATCCAGTCTCCCCAGAGACACAAAGACTTTGGGCAGAGCTCAAACCCTCTTATAAACACAGTCGAGACTCCTTTGGTATTCAGCTGTTTTAGCTGACATCTGTACTAATTTATCTTTTTTAAAGTCTGTTCCGCTGGACTGCTGCCTGTATCTGGAGTGTGGAAAGGAGTTACACAGGAGTGCTCTGAACAGATAGATAAGCAAGTGCAGTCACCAAAAGCAGAGCCCTTTTGACAACTTCAGCATTTCCAAGCACTGATTACTGGCAGTGGCAATCATTTCTAATGTACTCCCTGCCTGTAGGTATTGACGTGTTTGTTCTCATTCTCAGTCTTTGTTTAGGGCTGATTACTGTGATCACTTTTTCTGTTGTAGGTTTGCACATCAGCAGTTTAATTACAAAGACAGTTCTCTCTTAAATGTCAGCTTGCTATATTTTTGCTGTCCCTGTAGCCATTAACGCCTTTGTACTGATTCACCGGCAGTTTTACGCAGTAGACCTTGCTACCAACCTTGACGTCGGTATTATTTGTCCTTCTCATTTAAAACAGGAAAAAAGAAAAAGAACTCCTGTTTTTCCTGTAATACGAAAATGTTTGTATCATGTTTATGTATGTACATGTACAGTTGTGTGTGAGGAAGATATATATTCATGAAAATCAGGGACATTTATTCTGATGAATGGCAGTATGTCGCTTAGTGATTCATCAGGTCACGTCACATTGTCACTAAGCAACAAGATGTGATCTGACAACACTATGAATCCTGTTTTAAGTGTTTACTGGTTTCTTAGAAGTGCAAGCATTTTTTGCCCTGACCACAAGAAATTAACTGTGAAACAGTTTAATGCTTTTATTTTCACTGTTTCTGTGGCTGTTATTTAGACTCTCTTCAGTTTGTCATCATTGTCCTCATCTCGGATAGCCCAGAAGGCAAGTCGGAGTTGCTCCAAGTGTGAACTACAGGTACAAGAAATTAAAAATTCTGTCATTTTTGTCATGTTAGATTTTGTGCCCTTCTAGCTCTCATCACTTGTACACTGCTGACCAGTGACATTTATTCACTGTGTCAATTCACTTATCAAACGACAAAGGTATTTTTAGCTTGGGTAAAAAATAGCTGTGCTTTCATATGACCCAGACTGAAAAGGAACTAGTGACCCCAGTCACTAGATGATGGAAGTAGCTAGGTATACTACTACTGCAATCTGCTTGGTCCTTTTTCCAAGCCACCCTTTCTCAAAAGCTGCAAGATATTATTCTGGGATGAGCATTTTCCTCTTTATACAAGCAACAGGTCATGTACTTTTTGGAGCAAATGGTTGACTCAGGGGCTACTCAGCCTTCAGGTGCCTTCTGTTCCACCTGCGGAAACATCTTGTGACTCACAGGAGTGACTTCAACATACAGCCACCTATTGCCTTGATGGAGACCCTGTAATGTGGAGGATTTGGTAGGAAATCTAATACAGCTCTAACTTGCTCAGAAATTTCCAGTTGTTTGCCTCTGCCTTCCTCTGTGCCCTCACAAGCATTGGGACCATAGCAGTGCTGTTCTCCAATGGAGGGAAATCTGTGTGGGGACGCTTACCTGCTCTTCATAGTCAGAGAACTCATGGGTTTTACAGGAGCCCCCTTGGCTTTCTGTCTTGTGTGACAGGGAAAAGTTGAGAAACAAAAGTGAATGTTTTATGTTTGGGGTCTGCTTGGGTCACTTGGTCAGAAGACACTTGCTCATCTTAACTGAGGCTAAGAATAAGGTAAATATTAATTCCAAGTGGCGTGCTGATGAACTGTGCATAGAATAGGGATGTGGCTAAAAATAGAATTGCTGCCTTCCAGTACTAAAAAAAAAAGATTAATAGAAGTTTTGAAGGGCAGGAGTAACTATTAACTAAGCTGGCAGTCTCCCAGTCTTTGCTTGCACAATTCCAGTACGGTGCAGTCCTGGTTCTGGTCAGGCTTTATGAGCATTATTGGAGTATTAATGTCACCTAAATCAGAAACAAATTAGGCAACTCCTGCTGGCTTAAAAAGTAGAATCAGCTGTCCTAAAAGAAGAAAGAAAAATTTCCTTTAAACCAGAGCAATTTCACATTTCTTTCAAATGTGCAAATATTGGCATTGTCCTCAAATGGTGCTGTCTGTATGGGTGATAGTGAATATATTTGTATTAGTAGCTGCCAAAAATGATTTCAGTGCTGTGGTCTATACTACTTATCTTGCATACTCATGTGTGCCACTGTGTGAAGCTGACCCAGGTGAGGTGAGCCTGCCGTGCCTCTGCCGCGTCTCTTCCACCACCCCACGGCTGGGTCCCCTGCTGCAGGCTGTGAAGGCGAGGAATGGTGGCAACTGCCCGAAGCATAACTTGTGTTGTGGGGGGGCAAGGACCAGACAGGGAGTGCAAACCCACTGACCCTGGTCTGAAAAGGTTAATAATTACAAGACGGTTTGTGTCATACCTTGCAGGGGAACAGTGCTTTGAGTGCGTCAAACAGCATGGTGTGGCAGCATCTTCCACATGGTCCCAGAGCAGTCACTGCCTCCTAATCCTCCCTAACCCCCCGCCGGCAACATTTTGGGAGAGCTCATTAGGGTTTGGCTTCCTTAGTGCAGCTCAAGTGAACAGCATCTTGTGGGGAGGTGCCTCTTTTTATGCATCCCCTCCCCCAAAAAACACTATCAATACTGAATTGCTTGTTGTGTCTCATGTCTTTTACAAGGTCATGTTCACTGCATCATACGTCTCTAAAAAAAAAATCAGGAAATAAGTGTACTGGGTACGTAAGCCTTGCTACAAAGAGTGCTGTAAATCTGAGAGTACCTGTCTCTCCCCACAGATCAGAGGGGAAAGCTAGTGCAGTGATGCTCATCTTGCCATAACCTCTCCTTCCTGCTTTCCCCACCTCTTCTTTTCAAAAGATGAAAAGTGAAATCCTGCCTCACTTTAAAAATCACTTTTTAAAATAGCCCCTTAGACAGGCTCTGTTGGGCTCCATTTATCAAAGCCCTATATTGCATACTTATCCCTTCTCAATTTAGCCCACTGATTGAAAGTCTTAAAGAAAGTATAAACTGGTATAATTTATATGCTGTAAACTGATACAAATTTTATGCAGTGGGAAGCTCTAAATTGTTCCATTATGGATTCACTTCTACATTTATCTCCAGTGTTCAGAATATATCTATCGAAGGTGAGTGTGGGGAATCCAGAATTTGCTCTTTTACACCTGTAATAGCTAGGAAAGGATTAGATTGGGTTGGATTGGGTTGGATTGCATTGGATGGGATTGAAAGTACACAGCCATTTTAAAATGGGTTTGTTCTGGAAAAGCAACAAGAACGCAGAAGCAGCCATGTCAGCTCTAGTCCAGTTCAGTAGATGTCTAACTGATGGATGATGCTACCAGGTCACAACCCACTAATACCTCATTTGGAAAGTGAGAAGAAAATTCTGGGTGCAGTCCTGATCCCTGAGGCATGCTGTCTACATATTATTTCCATGTCAGGCCACAGGCTGCAGCATCTGTAATCACCCATCCTGCTGGGTGCAGTCCTTACCACCATTTTGTCCAGGGCCAACTTGCACTCTTAGACAGGTCTAGATTTAGCGTGGGCAGGGGATGATTTCCAACAGGCTACTTGTCTGACACTACCTCATGGTGGATGCCAAGGGAGCTGTAGGGTGACTGTGGGTTGCCCTGTGCCATGCACCCCCAAGGCCAAGGAGAAGTCCCACGCACATTTAATTTGCTGGAATGAACGCAGTCACAGTGTTCAGACCACACCTGGTTACTTGGAATAATTTACAGATTTGCTGTAATCACCAGTGTAATTAACATTGGTTGCAAACTTCTCTGCATTTTCTGGGTCTTACACACTGAAAATGGATGTCACCACCCATCTTCCAAGAGGGAGAGGTGCTTCGATGAGCTGATCGGGCCAGGCGCAAAACCAGCTGTCATGAAAGACAAGCCATCTGCCAAGCTCCTTCTTGGACTTGATGGAGAAGGTGTTTCAAAAAGACACTCCACGAGGGAGAGTTTACACAAGGGCTTTTATTTCTTTTTGGATTACCATGCAAATTTTAATAGTGTTCCTCCCACAGACAATTTTCTGGCCAGAGGTGCAAGTATCTAGCATATATTAAAAAGAATCAGTCAGTGGAGTTTTATCACTTCTCCTGGGGTTTTGTACTGAAGAGCACTGAAAAACATTTAAGAGGTAACAGCAGAAAAAAAAAAGATGGTCTGTTTTGTTCAACAGCAGAAAATACTGCATGAATCCCTCTGCCTGTGCTTCAGGCTGGACTGGTGCCTCTGTCCAAATTCACCCTGGACCAAAGCTTTCCTTCTGTCCAGACAATTTCAAACCTGGAGGGAGGAGAATGAAATTGGGTGGATCAGCAAAGGATGATTACTTGATGAATAAGGCAATAGTGGTTCCAATATTTAAATTTTTTTAGCTGTCAAGTATTCATCAACTAGATGTGTTGGTCAGTCACTGACTGCTGCGTACTTCCCTGTGGGCACTTCTTGTCCAGGTGCAAAAGCAGCTCCCTCTGGGATTGCTAATTTGCAAAAGGTTTTATGTGAAATACATCACTGTGAATGACACAGGGATTTTGAGAAAAGTGTATGTATTTTAATCTAACTCTCTTGTCTTGTTTTTGCAAGCTCAGAATCCTTTTACATCTTTGGTGTCACAGCATTTGCTTGTGGTTACTCTTTATTCTGGAGGAACAAGTTGATGAAAAGAATCAGACTGAAGTCCCAAAGCTCTCTGTCCTGTGCTGAAATCTTTATGGATGCTAAATTGCCTCTCAGATGTATCACCTTACTGTTTTAGTTGCTAGGAAATAAATTTTTTATTTAATTTCTAAGAAGAACAAACAGTTAATGGAGATTAATTGGATCAGACACAAGCAATTAATTTAAACATCCAAGATCTCAGAGGTCTGTTGGAGCAAGGATGTTGGTTGTAGCTGATAACATTTTGTAATGTTTCTTCTAATTTTGCAATTAGAATAAGACAAAAATTATACAAATTCAAAAAGATATTCTTCTTGGATCAGCATTTTTTTTTTTTAATCCATACACAATTGTAGAAAAACTTTTTGATATAACCCCTCAGGAGGGATGACTTCCCATCTCTTGTGTATGTGTATACAACTACCCACAGCCACATGCACTCTAATCCTTAGTGGGACTTGCTGTTTGTGTCAAATCCAGAACTGCTTTTGCTGCAGCCTTGAGCTTCCTAGGTTGTGCCCAGAAAGCTTCCAAGGATGGAAAGATCTCAAGGGCTGGAAGGCTCTCTCCCACACCCTGCCTTTAATAAGGAATATGGTGGGGGAATAGAACTGAGAGATGGACATGCTCCACGTCCTTCCCTACCCACCAAGCCTGCTCATGAGAAATTTGGTTTGGGAGGGAGCAGCACTGCCTGTAACGCCTCTCCCTCCACCACTGTCTTTTCCCAAGGGAGAGGCTCAAGCACGGCAGCACTGTGGTGCTACTTGTGCCTCTCCATTAATCCTGGTGGGTCTGAGGGGCAAGATGGGTCCTGTCAATGTGGCCCCCCATGAGTTGCTTATGAAGGCAAATGAGTCTGCCCCAATTAGCTTGGTTGTGAGTCCAAGGTTAGGAAAACCACCTGCTGCAGGATATTGTATTCTTGGAAGCATCTTCTTGGGGTGAGGAGAAAGCCATACACCACTGAGTCTTGTTCCACTGTCTTGTGAATGTCTGGGTGAAATGAAACTGCATCAGTAACAAGCAACATTAATCTCTTTAATCTGTGTCTTTGCTTTGTGGAGTTAACTAGTACATACTGTATTGGCAACCAGAGCGTCTCAGTGACAGGAAGGGGGATGAAATCAGTCTCGCTGATGGTAGCTCAGCTTGTGATGGCTGGTACATTTATTGCTCCCAGGTGTCTGTGAACTCTCAGTTCGTGGATGTCTGACTGCTCAGAAATCAGGTCCAGAGCTCCTCAGTTTGGTATTTTAAGAGAAATCGTCATTGATTTTGGATGTCTTAGTCCATAAATTTGAATCCTGAGAATTTGTTTCAGAAGTAACTCAGACATATATGTAAGTGGAGCCAATAATTTTGACAGCCTTTCCAAGCTGAGCTGTACTTGCTTGGCACTCAGAGCTCTAATAAACTTTAACTGTCCGCAGACACATCCCACAGACTGCTGTAATAGGAGACAGATAGGTAAAGGAAAAAAATATGGATCAGGGCAAAATGCAGAAATTTGAAAGGGGTCAGTGACAGGGAGTGGTGGTGAAGTGCTACTGTGGTAACCACATGTCTCTGGAGGGCTGACTTTAAATCTTGCTTGGGTTTCATCACAGGCCCTATTTGTCTGTGCCACAAAATAGCTGACAAATACTGCCTAGCAAAGATCCAGAGTCGGAGTAATAGGAGTGCTGGCAAACCTCCATGGACACCCTCCTTGATGCCTACCTGGCGCTCGCTAGTATTGATACAGCAAAGGTTCTGTCGCTGTGCCCCACTCCTGCCTCAACCCAAGGAAAAATGAATGGGGACTGGAATTAAATTCATATCTTCTACGAACCTGTGGAAAATCTGACTCAGCTCAAACATAGAACTGGAGAAGGCAGTTTAGCCCTGCCAGCATAGCTCATGTTTCAAGATAACTGTCAAGGTCTGGCAGTAATTTGTTCCTCCAATATTGGACACAGGAGGCCTCGGTTGCTGGGTCTGAAAGGTTTGACAAAATCTTGATCTGATGTCAAGGAGCAAGGCAGATTCCCCTCCCAACTGCATGACTGTTGAGAGGAATGATTTGCTCTCTGTCACCTTTGAATGCTCATTTTTTACCTTATTGTATGAGTATTTAGTTCTTTTAGTTCTGAGAGGGTACAAATTTGATATGAAAAAAGGGAGGGAAAGTGGTGGGGAGGGAAGTCTCTTCAGCAGCTTGCATCTCCCACACAAGGTCAGAAACTAGTTGCTGTGCTGCACTGGGAGCTGTGAATTCCCATTTCTGCATTGTGAAAGCAGTATTGGGAGTTCACAGTTCTCTCCCTTGGCCTCAATTTCAGATGGAACTGGCCTGTTCTTAGGTCATGGGGAGCTGACTGATGTCTAGGGTGATGCCATGTGTAGGATGTTTATTCCTAGAGGGTAGTAGGAGAAAAAGCCTATTGTGTATTAGGAACTTTTGACCTTTCAGATTTTTTAACATATATTCAATTTTTTTTTTTGCAAGTGCGTGTGTATGATTTTAAAACTAAGTAAATGAATTTGCAAAACTTGAAAATATATTTTCATTTGTAGTCTAAAAGGAAATACTTAATGTACAATGCGGTATTTTTGTATTTCTTCACAAGCAGAAGACATTATATGTTTTCTGTTAAAAAGGGGAGAAAAAACTAATGCAAAACCCCAAGATTTCAGCATGCTGCTTGCTTTATAAACAATGCAATATTGGTAGTCAAACCATGCCCTCCACAGTAAGCATCCAGATTTCTCTTTTAAAGAAATGGACATTGTTTTCCATTTGGTTTCTTGAAGAGTTCAGGAAGGGCAGATATTCATTGATTTCCCATGCCTACCTTCACATTCAGTTTATTTACTGGTAACTCCCTTAAGATTTGGTTGAGATTAGAGATTGCTTCAAAAGTCTAACTGGTTCCCTAGAATTTAGCCCCAAGTGTGGCTGGAAGTCTCAGTGCAGTAGCTGCCCTAAAGGATTTCTTGCCCGTCTCCTTGCAGGTTAAGTTTGGCAACATACACCAAGAGCAACCTTGGCATCAGAGAATCATAGAATCATCTAGGTTGGAAGGGACCTTTAAGATCACGAAGTCCAACCATTGCCCTAACACTGCCAAGTCTATCACTAAAACATGTCCCTAAGCACCATGTCTACCTGTCTTTTAAACACCTCTGGGGATGCTGATTCAACCACTTCCCTGGGCAGCCTGTTCCAATGTTTGTTAACCCTTTCTGTGAAGACATTTTTCCCAATATCCATCCTAAACCTCCCCTGGCGAAACTTGAGGCCACTTCCTCTTTGGCATTACTGATTTCAGCCCTAGCTTAAAACCAGAACTGAAATACTGTGCGAATATTCAAAGTCAGTAAGAATTTTTTCCTCTCTGCTGGGTGAAAAGATGTTGTCTCCCAGTTCGAGCATGCATGGTCCAGGAGTCTCCTCTGTGGTCTGAAGCAGGGTTGGAGCAGCTGGGAGATGCCTGTGTTTTTTGAAAAGCCCTCTAAACACCTCAAGCTACACCATGGTAAAGTGTGTGGTCAACCTCATGCTGCTCTCCATAGGTCAACAAAGAAACTGTAAACTTCCAAAATTGCTGAGAAAGGATGAGCTCGCGGCAAAGGTGGTGCAATCTGCTGGGGCAGCTTTGGGTTTTCTCCTCTTTTACTGGGAACTTCATGTAAAACCACAGATAATTGCCTATGTAATTTACCATTGGTGATTAATTTCTATAAATTTTCTGGGCTTTAGTAGCAGAGATGAAAAACAGGAAATATAGTACTACTTTTCTTCTGGCCTTTGTCTATTTTGCCAATTTAAATTGAAAGCCTTTGGAACTGGGACCATTTTTGCTCTTTCTGTGTACATGGACTCTTATAAAGGCCTTACAGTCTCAGCTGGGATGCTGCAACATTGCTGCACCACAAATATTTACCAATTATTTACAGTAATTATTCCTTCATGAAGAGGCACTGAAACAAGGCAAAGACTATTCTGGGAAAGAAAAACTTGCTATCAGTTGGCTGGATTGTTTGTACTGGCTGGCGTAACAGTGCAAAGTGGAATTATTTTGCTTTACACAATTGTTCCTGAAACTAAGGAAACCTCAGAGCAGCTACCGACTTGTTAATTTGTTTGATACTTAAATTTTCTGGAAGCAACAAAGAAAATAAGTTTGGGGAAACTAGAAGATCAAACTGGGCACATTAATTGTTTCTCTGGCTTTTCTTTATAACTGAGATATCCTGCATGCCTCAGCAAATTATTGTTGAAACATCTGAAGTATTAACATGAAAAACTTTAATTGAAAATATATCTCCTGAGAATTTAAGTTCCTCAGCTGTGGGCTCAGACCTCCAAGATATTGCTGAGGGCTAGTGCACTGGGACATATAATCTTCTGCAGAGGATGATGCAAGTAATTCCTTTTTATAAAAATTATCCAGTTGTCAGAGTCCCCTCCCCACTGGGCTTGGTAAAGCACCAAAGCAGATACATTCTTGCCCTAAAGAATGTTCTTTTTATTAGCATGAAATATGTGGAGAGAGAGAAAGAGATGCCAAATCTGAGCAGAGCAGTGAGGATAATTTTTTAAGAGAATCCTCACAGTTTGGCTCCATTATCTAATCTTTTCCAGGTTTTGTTTACTCTTTACTCTTGGGTTTTTGTAAAAAAGTGGGGCTTATGAAATTGTACCAGCTTTCCTTCAGTATGCCTGCCTACAATATCTCAAAGATATCATGTTTCTGAAAGTTTCAAGGAGAACTGAGTGAGTTTGAGGAGAGTGGAGACCTGGGTTTTGTTCCCTGTAAAGGGAAAAGGAGGAATAAGAAAGAACCTCAGCACATAACTGTTGGGAAAATTACCATAAAAACATGCCTCGGAAATATATTTGGGCTGGGTTTTTCAAAAAGGCTCAGCAATACATCTGGACATAGAAACAAAAATGTAAACTATTTTTTAGTTATTAAAAACTTACTGACCTATTTTTTTTCCTTATTTTATTTTGTTTAAACTCATAAAAAGTTTGGATTCAGTTTGAAGTGAAACTTTAAGGGCTGAGCTCTGAAACTTTCAACGGTGTTCTAGGAACTTTTGGGTTCAAACACTGTTGAAAACCCAACTGTTTCAGGTGCTTAAATAGGCACTGATCTGCTCTGAAAAGTCATTTAGATTACCAGATGTCCTCATTCATCTGGAATGTAGGCCCTCATCCTGGCAGCCCAAAGACTTTATTTGAAAAGCTGTTTTAAAGCATATTTTCCCCATTTTCTTCCTCCATTCCTTAGGAGAAGAGCAAGTGATAGGCATCAGTTTCCAACTGGACAGAACTGAAATGATCTCCACTATAAAATCTGGTTCAGGAAATATTTTCACAATGGGACCTGTGATCTCACACAGAGGTCTGTCCTTCGAGATGTAATCAAGGCTGAAGCCATGCCCTAGATGTTCCAATATTGGTTTTCTCTTTAATTTGTGTACTTCAGATGAATATTTTGTAATATTTGAAGATACCAGAAAGAGCAGTTGTCAGCCATCAAATGATGTTTTTTCTAATGAAGTTCCTCAGGAATCAATACTAGCTGTGCGTCTAGCCAAAAATTTTATCAGCATTCTGGAAGTAAACCACAAATAAAATTCAGATGATTTGTGAAGTACTACTGATGAAAGCAGATCAGCCACATTCAGCAATGTGAAGTATGTGGTGACTGCAGGAAAGGGTCACTCAAAAAACCTGTTTTCTTCTAGGAAATGCAAAGCTTTATAATTATAAATAAGAAATTTAGACCATTACCTGTATATAGAAATAGGAGCTGTGAAAACATTGTGGAAATGGTCAAGCAGCTATTTAGGTACAACACTGTGATGAAGAAGGCTAATACAATTAACGAACAGAGGATGGAGAATGGAAGTATGAGAAGGTGATTTTTATTTTGCTTTTGGCATTATTGAGACTGATATGGGAAGGCTGCATCCTCTGGGCAGTACTCTTAGAGGATCTGCAAAACTGGAAACCTCCGGAAAGGAGCATGAGGAGAGGACAAGGGGCTCAGCTTCAGCAAGGGACATTTTGGCTTATCCTAAGAAAATGTTTCTTTTTACAGTGGTGGTGATCAAATGTTGGTACAGGCTGCCCAGAGACGTGGTTGGATTCCTGTCCATGGAGATATTCAAACCTCAGCTGGAGACAGCCTGGAGGAGACTGCTCGCCCTTTGAAGGCCACCCTGGCTTAAGCAGGGGCTGGAAAAGGGACCTTGGGGGTCCTTTCCAGTCACAACTGTTTCATAAGCTATGGTTTGTAGCCTGCAAAAATGTTTTACACTGAGACAAAGTTTTTGGACTCAGGATTTAACTGGGTTTTCTTAATGGTCAAGTGAGCATACTTTCACTGTGAAAATACCTATGTCAAGGATGGGATTTGGTAGTATTCCATTTTAACTTAAGGCACCGAAATTTAGGTGTCCACAGCAGTGCCTACATATAAGCTTGCTATCACCAGCCATCACCAATGGTAACAGAGGAGGTCTAGATATATATGTCAAACGTAGATGTCTACTTGCAAGTGTTTAAAGTTTGCCAGGGTTAAATTGCACCATAAAATGCTCCTCAGTCTAGGAGGGGCTTCAAAAGAGCTGTTGTGTGGAAGCTGAAGCCAGTTAAACTGGAAATAAGGAACATATTTTTAACAGGAAGGATGATTCCCCCCTTGGAGTCAATTCACCTTGTCTTATATCCTCAGCTCAAAACTGGACTGTTCTACGAAAGAAATAAATCAAACATTAAATAAATCAAACATTCTTGTTTGATAACAAGAATCAACACTGACACATGAGCTCAGAGGAGACAGTCTCATGGTTCCCTCTAGTCTGAACTTCTGCATATCTAAGAATGAAAACATTAGTTACTGCTGTCTTATAGAACGAGAAGCATTAGGTTTTTGCAGCCAGCTTCAGCTCCTGTGTTGATGTGAGCTAGTCTATACTTAGCCAGACTACATCAATTAAAGACCCCCACTAGAAGAAGATGAACTAAATTAAACGGTCCCCTGCCTGCTCCACCTTGATGCAATTTGCCTGCTGTCTGGCAAAAGGGACTGCGACACATTTATGCCTGGTGAGAAATTTCATTCCAGTAGAATGAAATCGTTGTATGCAGTTATGACTTGTCTTTTACCAATGAACATATACCTTGGGTCTGGTGATTTGAAAGGTAAAAACATGGAGATTTCTTCCCAAGAAAGCACAATTATCTGATCTGGGAAATGACATTAACATCTTGCGTAAGATATTGAAACTTGTGACCAGACTATCCTTGCCTACCATTCCCCCTAAAACATGGATTACAAGCTCTTTAGAGCAGGGACCATCCTTCTCAGTGTTGGGCCCACTTGTGGAATGGTGCTATCATAAATAATCACACCAGATGCAAAGTCATTGACTTTAAATGGCCAGATGGCCTTGACCACATGCTTTTTAGTCCACTATTCTGACTCTGTCACCAGCCAAAATCTGGCTTCATGGGAAGGTGTAGATTTCATATTGTTCCCCACACAGGAAGGTATAAATTCTGTAAATTTAACTTTTAATTCTAGAAGTTAAACTTATAGAGTGGCAGAGTCTCTTTTTAGTCTCAGTAATTTTGTAGGTGCCTTATGGCCTAGAGCGTGGTAACTCCTATAATTTAAAAAAAAATAAATCTGTATAATATAGATATGGATATTGTCATTACTTCAATACATTTCTAATCTTACTGTATTTTAAAAATCTAGTACATTATTCTCCTCCTTAACAGCTTCAAATTCCCCAATTTATTTATGATAAAGTACTTCTTATGCCAATACAAATGTGATGCCTTTCAATGACGTTAGAATGCCCCTTAGTTTTGATCTTGGAGGGAGTCCTGCTTTCCCTTCTCTTTTTTCCCTTCAGGGTTTGGTGGGGGTTTTTTTTGGACTTTTGTTTTGTTTTCTTTTGTTTTGTTTGTTTGGGGTTTTTTTTTTGCGTTGGATACCTGCCAATATTCTATCAAATGGTAGGATTTAGGCATGACAGACATCTTCAGTAAAGTTCAGGGGTTGGTGCTGTGCGACCCCAGAGACGAATCTGACTTAATCCATCCTGTCTCATGCAGGTATGGATATTTGTAACTCCCAGCTGTCACAGGATGCTTTTTATCAGCAGACCTCAGAGCACTTTACAAATGATCTTTTTTTTGTCATCTCCTCTGTTTCTCTTTCATAGAAAGTGAAATGCAGAGAAGTAAAGTAACAGAGTTTTCTAGGGGCAGACATGGGATTAGTACCCTCACTCCCTCGACTCTTTTGCCCCAAGCTGCCCACCTTTTCTGCCTCCTACCCTCTCTGAGCAATACCATATATATTGCAGCAGCTTTCAGCCCAGTCATTATTTACTGATTATTTCCTTTTATTTTTTTTTTATATGAGTGGAGCTCAATTGCCCATTGCAGATCAGTACTGGATCCTAAATAATGTCCCTCTGGAAAATGGGTAATATCGCTATTGCATCACAAAGACAGTTTTCTCTGAACCCAAAAGCTCCATTTGGGCGAGCTGGACAAATCCTGTTGGAAGACAGGTCCTGACATGAACGTCAAACCTCTGATTTAAAGCATCTGGTAGCTCATAATTATGGGAAATATCCCCTTTTAATTCCAGGTGTGTAGGGGTATGGGATGTTAAAGAGACCAGTGAAGGTGAGAAGGGTTACATTGAAGGGACAGAGTATAAAGTTTGGCCTCATCCTATGCTTGGCTTTCTTTCCAGTTCTGCTTTTAACCTGTAGTGTAAATGTGATCCAGCTTTTTAACCTTCCTATAACTGTATTTTCACATTGAAGAAATGTGAATAGTATTTCCAATATTTTAAGAAGCTCTTTGAAGTCCTTCACTTGTAAGGCATCAGAGGTCAATAACTGTGTTTGTTGTTTGGTTGTATTTTTCCACAATGATCCATAGAGAACAGTGGGTAATGCAAAGCAGTTAATTCTCATAAATACGTAGCTCATAAATATCTATAACCAAGTAATAAAAGAAAGATTCAGATTTATTGAAGACCGTCGGAGAAATGGACCAGACTGCTGTTTCCTATTTGGTGCACTTGGTTTAAAAGAAATGTGGTGGTTTAATTTGTGTGTATGAAGTATGCCTGACATTTTCTTTTCATTTTAAACTGTAGGATATAAAAGAGTGATATTTCTCTTTCTGGTGTTCTTGAGACTTCATTTTCCCAATTTTAGATGTGATGAACTAGGAAATACTATTTGCTGTTTTCTAGAACCAATTTGTTTAGCTGCTCTTATAAAACTCCTATCACAATTCACAGGTTTTGTCTATTATGGAAAGGTCATTAGAGTCTGTGAGCTTTAAAAAACATCTGTACTTAAGAAGAAAACGAAACACCATATAATAACAAATAAAACTACAAAGCACAAAATGGACATGGTAGAAGTACATTACATACTCTTTGCAGTAATGTGCCATAGAGTTATGGCTTAATTTCCTGAGGATGAGCTGAAGTTTAACATTTTGAAGATAACTTACTGTTTTCTGTAATTTTTTCAAAGTAAAATCTTAAAAAAAATACCCAGAAGGCTTACCAAAGATTGGCTTGAAGACTAGATATCTATAAAATTCCTTTTGCATTGTAGTCAGCGAACCAGGTCAACACTGAGAAAAACAAGTCCAAGACCTGTATGCAAATTGTGTACAAAGTGTGTTTAGCTTCAGTGATTACTGGGATTCTGAACCACTGTCATCCCATTAATTGTTAACTTGGTTAAATACCTTTCAGACTACTTCAAAAATTAAAAAAAAAATAAAATGCTTGTAGTGTTTTCTTGGACCTGCCCTAAATATTAACTTTCATATAGCTGATGTGAAGGGATGTATAGTGGGATCCTTCAGGATAGTTCAGGCCCTGACTGAAGGACTGTCTAGTTTGCTTTGGAGGCTGTGCACTTCAAGAGCACTTCGAAAGTCCCCTATGGCTGAGAGCAATATTTGCTTTGTAGAGTGCTTGATGCCACATATGATCGGTCTGTTCCCCGTGCAAGGGATGAACACATCTCTTGCTAGGACTAGTGTGATAGCCTATACCTCTGTGCCCAGATCTCTGCAGCAAATGCCTAATGTATGGAAGGAACTGCTAATATATGGCCAGGGATATTGTCTTGCAAAGAGGAAATGACTTGCAGTGGTGGAAAAGCCTACCATCCTGTTCTGAACCATTTCAATGTAAAACTTTCTATACCTGAACTATATAGAAATTTCATATGCATGCATATGCATGCATAATTTTTACAGCAAGTATGCTGCATGGAGAATGATAGATTTGTGTCATGGTACCTTATCAAAAGTTAAGAACTCCATAAAGGCCTAATTATATGAAAAAAAAAGACATTTCAATTTATATATACTGGATGCAAGGACACAGCATATTCTAGCTGGTCCCCTCTAGTTTTAAAATCTGGAGGTTAGCCACTCAAAGAAGCGATTTTGGTTTAGAAACTGTATTGTGTTCAATTTTTCTTGGTCCATCCAGAATACTTACAGAGCTTCTTCATATGTGGGTGAATCCTCCTGTGTATCTTCTCAACATAGGCAGTGGGATTGAATGCATCCTCAGCAAGTTTGCAGATGACACCAAACTGAGTGGTACAGTTGATACTCTAGAAGGAACAGATGCCATGCAGAGGGATCTGTACAGGCCAGAGAAGTGAGCCTGTCTGAGTCTCGTGAGGTTCAACAAGGCCAAGTGCAGGGTCCTGCACCTGGGCTGGGGCAACTCTTGGTGTCACTACAGGCTGGGGGATGAAGGGATTGACAGCGGCCCTGCCGAGAAGGACTTGGTGACACTGGTTGATGAAAAGCTGGACATAAGCTGACAATGTGAGTTTGAGGCCCAGAAGGCTAACTGTTGCCTGGACTGCATCAAAAGAAGCGTGGCCAGCAGGTTGAGGGAGGCGATTCTGCCCCTCTACTCTGCTCTGGTGAGACCCCGCTTGGAGTGCTGTGTCCAGCTCTGGAGCCCTCAGCATGGGAAAGACATGGCCCTGTTGGAGCAGGTTCAGAAGAGCACAACAAAAATGATCAGAGTGCTGGAACACCTCTCTTATGAAGACAGGCTGATAAAGTTGGGGTTATTAAGCCTGGAGAAGAAAAAGCTCTGGGGACACCTTTCAGTACTTAAAGGGGGACTATAGGAAATATGAGGACAAACTTTTTAGGAGGGCCTGTTGTGATAGGACAAGGGGCAATGGTATTAAACTAAAAAAGGGTAGATTTAGATAAGATATAAGGAAGAAATTTTTTATAATGAGGGTGGTAAAACACTGGAACAGGTTTTCCAGGGAGGTGATAGATGCCCCAGCCCTGGAAACATCCAAGGTCATGTTGGACGGGGTTCTGAGCAACCTGATCTAGCTGAAGATGTCCCTGTTCATTGCGGGGGGGGTTGAACTAAATGACCTTTAAAGGTCTCTTCCAACCCAAACTATTATATGGTTCTATGATACTTTACCATTTCTCAGTCTCTGTCTACAAGCTTCTTTATAGGAAACTTTCTTGTAATCAGTAAGGGAATAGTTAATAATTATTGTGTCTTATTTGTTATGTAACTTTTTCCTTTCCTTTCTTTTATTTTGGTATAGCAAAAACTGTTCTACTAGGAGATACAATGTGACTGTGAACAATGATTTTTTTTCCCATTTATAACATTATTAGTATTGATTTACTAATTGTATATTGAATTTTGTCCAGTGAATTTACTACCATGGTGATTCCTGTTCCTTCTTGTTAGGAAATGTATTTCTTTTTTAATTCAACAGTTGAAAAAGTATTCTGATTGAGACCAGTAAGTGAAAAAATAAATATAGACAGTACTGAAAATATTAAAAAGACAAGTATTTGGAACAAAACAATGGAAGAACAATATGAATATACCCCAGAAGCCCAAATTTTAAACCTTTTAATTGTATCTTAGAATGAAGACTCA
>KZ505890.1:249040-285968 GCA_002844005.1 Limosa lapponica baueri
ATCACACATTTCATTGCTACTGAACACTAGCATTAGCCTAACTGCATCCTGAAACCAAATTAGTTTCCCTTCTCATCTGTAGGACATGTGAATGACATGCCTGAACAATTCTCGATTTTATTCTGCCCCACCGGATTACCTGGAGAAGTAACTATTCTAAAAGTCACTTTCATGTCAAGTGATTTTCAGATTTCTTCTTAGACATCACAGTACCAGGTTTTGATCCAGAACCCAGACCAGAACTGGAGTCTTAAATTTACTCACTATCTGCCCTGGATGTCAAAGTTCCCTGAGGGCCATGAAATGTTTTTGCCACTCTTGATGATTGCTCACCAGCTCTTTTAGATAGAATTGATTACTCTCATGCTTCCAAGAGAGTAGTTCTTTATACTGTCCAGATGTGGTTTGTCTTCTTGTCCATGCTGACCACTGTTGTTTTTCCCAGTAGCTTCAGGAGACATAAACCAAAAGTCTTATCATAATAAGCCATGGTTGCACCTGTATGAAGTCCAAGTTTGTTAGAAATTGCAGGCCAAATTTTAAGGGTGCTCAACACGATGAGACTGAGTGAAATCCAAAAGCATCACAAAGATGCTAACAAAAGTGATAAAAGGAAGCTATTTCAACTAATGCTGTAATTTCTGGTATGGAGAGATGCTCTATTTTTCTCATCTCTGTCATCTTTCAGAATAGCTAATCAGGAGATGGAAGAAGGATGTACACACAGCCTAGTTTCAAATGTTTAGCTCTCTAATATCCTTGTCCCAGCAATACTGAGCAATTTTCTGCTTTCTGTATAACATTTTTTCCAGCGCAAATCATAAAGCAGTAGCAATCAAGCTTCACTACTGAATTTTCTCTTCTCCCACTCTTGGGCACAAGCACAACGTATGCAAAACAGAGAATGAAAAGCAGGAATTGTCTTGCTACTAATGGAGCAGGCAGGTGGTAACCCCACTTCCAGTTCCTAATGTGTATGGGTGATGGAGAAAGGCTGTAATCATCCAAGTCAGAATAAAGTGCCTTTGCACAAACCAGTCTCTGAATGGTGCAAAACGATGGTTGCCTGGCAATCTTTTTAAGCTTTTGATACTGCTAATTTGCTATGTGTTTTTCACACAGCACCATTCTTAGATAATTACTGTAGCTGGTGCCATGGAAAGAAATCTTTAAATTGTATATATTAGATGGTTTTGCTGATGAGATTGCCTGCTAGCAATCTTCTTATTGTCCTGTGATGATTCCAAGTGATTGTTTCAGACCGTGAACATGATCTGGAAGCCTGGGAGTTACTGGATCGGAGTTCTGATTTTGGCAACAGCAAAACATAATGCAAAACATTATGTGAATGGCAAAAATCCACTGTGTTCCCATATTACTGGCTATTCAGTGGAGAAATGACAAGAAACGATGCTTACCTCAAGCAGATGCTGTATTACTGTAAAGGATGGTGAAAGTTTCTGCAGTCAAGATGTGAGGATATGGAGATGGTTATCTGGACAATTTACTAGTTTTCCTACAGAATATACTGAGCCTTGCTTTAGGAGATAATTATCACCTGAGCTACCATTTCTTTGAATTTCCTCACCTGCCAAATGCTGCTATGGCTGACACACACAGTTTTTAAATAAACTTCATTTTTCACATTTTTTCTTTTGCCATATGCTTCCATCTCATTTTCCTTGCCACTTTGTCATCCAGATCTCACCTGCTCATCTTCCCTTTTTTGCTTTCCTCACACCTCTGTTTTTTCTCCTTGTCTTTCCCTCCTTTATAATGTTTTCTTTCTATTTTCCTTTACAGTATTTTGTCCTCTCTCCCTTTCTTGTCTTTCACCTTCCCCCTTTCTTCTTTCTGCCACTATATTGTATCCCTCTTCTTTCTTTCTACTCAGTACATTAATAAAACATTTGACCGTTTAAATATTTTCTGTCTCTGCTCTTCAGGCTTCTGAATTATTGCTATAGTTCTACCAAAACTTAATTACCACATCAAAGAGGAGCTGTCCTCATTTAGGCAGGATTTCAGCCTTTCCAGATCTTTTTTAACATGCTTGACCTAATTAGAAAGCCCATTTAAAACGATACTTCTACAGGAGCAGGAGGAAATCGTACAAGTTGTTGCCAGGATATTGAACGTGTCTTACACAGAATTTGAGAAATATGAAAATGTCAGAAATTTTATTGAAAACGTGTCTTGTATAAAGAACTTACAAGTTGTAAGTGTTGAAATAATACTGATGGTTAGATATAATAACATCCCACTTTTATGGTAATAACACATACTTTCTCTAACAGGTAAATACGGTCATTTTAATGTAATAAGCAATAATCCTGTGTCAAGACCTGTAATCACTACACTTTATGACAGCGAGTACTATTTTATGATCTATCTGCAACAAACTCACTTTTTTCCATCACGTAGTTTTTATGGCCTCCTTGTTCCTAATGAGGTAAATTCACTTTCCACAGAGTCCACACAAGAACTGTATATAATAAACTGGTGAGTGCTATGATTTCCCTTCTGTAAGTATAAGTTGTTACATTTTCCAGCTATTATGTCTTTGTATGTAAGCTTTTGCTATAACTGCTTGTTATTTTAACTCTGGGTTTAAGCAGTGTGACCAGTAAATAATTGGTACTTCAGGTCCCTTCCAGTCCCATTTCTGAGATGGTGAGTCTGCAGTTACTAAATCTTTGTTAAAATTAAGATTGGCAGTAAAATGAAACACTTTAATAATCACTCCTATTAATCAGTAGAATAATTCACTTAGGAAAATGGCAAATTCAAAACCACAGGGGAATTATAATCAAGACTACACGTCCTTCTGCACAGGGATACTTGGGCGGACAGTCATAGCTTGTTAAGCACAAAGAAAAATTTCTTCTTCAGCAGGAAACTCTGCTGTGTGTTGTGTAAGAAACCAGCATGTTGGGATCTCCCTGACCTTAAAAACTACAGGCAGCAACTTCTGCTGGCTTAATTCTGTTGGTCTGGATGGAGTTAAATGAGCAGAGAATTTATTACTGCATCAAGTTTCCTATTAAGGAAACATGTGGATGCCCCAAAGTTATGTCTTAAAACTCCACAGCATATCTTTGGTGTATAAATAAGACAGGCTGCTGTGAGAGTGAAGTACCTGACCTGTTCCCTTCTTCTGCAGCTGAGCTCCATAGGGCAGTAACTATCTTGCCTTGTGTATTTGCAAATCTCTGAGATAATGATTTATAAAGCTGATATTTTTCAGACCTTTTTTAGTCTCTACCTAGGATTTATTTGATTTTTTTTTTTTTTTTTTTTGTGAAGAGTTCTATAGCTGGAAGGGACTCGGAGCCAAAGGCTGAATGTGGGAGAAAATTAGAACCAACTGAATAATGTTGTAACTCTGTGAACACCACCTTTGAGTAGACTACAGTAGGGTATGTTGTCCATCACACTTTCTGTTTGTACAATAACTGTTTAATAAAGAATGCCCTAGGAAGGTCATATTAAGAAGAAGGGCAGCCTGTGCCATGTATGGGTTCATAGCTAATTTAACTGCATAGTAAATATGCGCTTTGGAGGGAGATTATGAAGTTACAATGCATGTTACTTTCACTGGTCACAGTAGGATCCCTGCATCTTCCAATGTGACAGGTCAATAAATCAGAGATTGAATAAGCCTCATTGAATATGTTTCTTGGCTCCAGTCATTTTCTCATGAAGTCCTCGGGCATCTGTTTACTGCCTCCAACTCAAGGGGGAGCAGATCACTAATATGAAACAGAGCACTTTCATGCCAAATAGCCTGAAGCCAAATGGCTGTGGATTATGTATGGTATTCACAAGCAGAATACTGATTTCTTGACTGGTAAAACCTGACAGAAATGGGCCTTCATTTGACTGGACCCTGCAGGTATGACAATAATTTAAGTGTTCAATAATGCATTTCAAGATGCCATTCAAAGACTTCTGGAACTTACCACATAAATTTGGCTCTTTTCAGTATTTCCTACCTCTTTCTCCACGTGGTGGCTGATGCAATACGTTCTCTGACTAAGGAAAACACTCCAGAAATGGCTACTTCTTGGTGGTCTTGTGTTTCATCTTTCAGATGAGAAGCAGTTAAGTTCTGGTTGTTTTAATAAAGCAACCACTACTGACCAGAGGCTTTCCTTGTCTGTCCTGAGAATGGAAGATCTCTGTCTTATTTGACGTATAAATTATCAGCATTTCCTGTCTTCTTGGCCCCTTAGCACAAATGAGTGACACATGAACAATATATTCCCTTGTGACTAGCAACTTTCTGATCATCACACATGGTAGCAGGAGCACTAACAGGAAAACCCCACATAGACAGCAAAAATCCCAAAAATTCTTTAAAATCACCCTCCTTTTGTACTATATAAGATGCATATCAATAAAGGCAGTCCTTTTGCTGGTAGAGTGGTGGATTTTCCAAGAAATACAGAGGACAGCTAAATATTATTCATTAAATACCATTAAAATAAATAGAGGGTTTTGGTATCATTTTGTGCAGTAGCAGATTAGCTGCGGGAAGCAACTTATGCAAGAAATGATACCGCATATTATGGGATCCATTAAAGTAAATGGTGTTACTATTCCATTAATTTAAATTGGAAATTAGGATTGTAGAGACTTTGCTGGCAGCAAACACACAGGAGCACTTCTTTTAGAAACTAAGGACCCTGGACCGTTCCAAGCAAAATACCATTTGGGAGACTGGTGGTCGTATACTGAGTACCCTCATTTTCCATTGGTTCACAATCAGCTGGAGGTGCTCAGCATCCCTCAGTGAAACATTAAGTGGCTATAAAAATAAGACCTTGTGCTTCAGAGATATGTTCCGTATGTAAGTCTTTTCAGAGATGAGTCAAGCTATTCGTAGAGGTTTCCAGGAATGAGCAGTTTTTGATAGTGTGATAATCCTGGTTGCAGAGTCAGTCTTTGGAATTTAACAAGTGCCAATTGAGGAAAGCGGTTTGTGACTTCCCCAGAAGAACTCACTTTGAAAGTTACTGCCTTAAAGTATAGCCTGTCTCACTGGGTGGTAAACTTATTAGCCAGTATGAGAGAAATAGATCTTTCAGTGCTGTGCAAATGGACTCTGGGAACAGACGGCGGATATAACAACACAACAGACATAGTTCTTAGACTGAAAGGGCAGAATTTGTCATTGCTGCTGCTTAAATCTTCAGTTTCTCCATAGTAGATATGAGACAATACAATAGTATTTAAATAATTAATGCAATTGAGTGCATTTTACAGTAGTATTTCTACTATTTCTTGGCTACTTGTAATACAGTAGCATCCATACTGTAAAACTTTACTGTGCTAGATACTGTGCAAATCTGTGAGAAAAAAATTGTTGTTTTTATATATGCAGGTATTTTTTTACTGTTTGAATAGGAAAACTGATTGCTTAGAGAGTAAGTGGAATCTGGCTCCCTGGAACCATTCAAAACTCAACTGGACAAGGCACTGTGCAACCTTCTCCCAATTTGAAGCCTTGAGCAGTGGGTTCAGAGGTCTCATCCGACAGAAATATTGTATGATGCTACTCTATATTCCAAGTTATAGATAATTATACACTTCTATTATAATCTAAAAGGCATATAAAAAGATACTTACAATGTATTGTGTTGCACAGAAGTTGTTTGAGGTGTGTAGGAAAAAAAGAAGAGTCATGTTCAGAACTCATTTTTCTGCTGACCCAGTGATCCTCATCATATTCCTCGATTTCTCTTACAAACTCATTTCCAGTCAGGCTGCACTAACTTTCACAGAATAGACTTCTTAAGGTGCAAAAAATAGAGCAAACCAGTCCAAAAAAGTTCCTCTCGACCACCTCTCAGCTGCAGATGGAACTTTTTCCTATTTGTGGCTTAAACATGGCAATAAACTCTCTGTTTTGTCATGTTTAGGGATTTTTTTTTCAGCGAGGCTTGTTGATCACATGAATTTCCAGCAAAATAAAATCAGATTGAAGAGAAATGTCCCCCTGACCTCAGATATGAAGAGGTTCTCCTACTGTGAGGCTGTGCCATGTCCCACAGATGCTTTCTGTGTGTGTCTGCACTAGTTGGAAGGATCTGCTTTATTTGCATCCCCTTCACAAGATCAGGGAGGCAAGACTACAGAAACATCAGATTATTAGGTATGCTCTTGGATTTGAAATTCTTGTATCTCTCAGATATAATACCAATAGTATTAGTTCTGCTTCCGTACCTGGGAGTTATTTGATGCTGAATGTAACCAAGAAGATACTGTACAATGCATAGAGAAGTTTGCCGTCTAAATACCTTTAGGACCACCAGGGTAGTTTTGTGTTAGTGCCAGAAATCTGTTTTTCTCGACTGTTGAGGAAGAAACAGAAAGTAGAATGGTGTGTGAGAAAAGTAATGAAAACCCTTCCACCACTTCTCAAACCATTTTGTTTTAGATTGCCAAAACACGACTTTGTTATGATTTTCCTACATTGCTTTGGGAAATAAAAAACCAATGTTTTAATGCCAATTATAATTTTAATTGACTCTGGTGTAAATTGAGAAAAACTCTATGAAGTTATTCTTTCTAGTAATTCCGTGTAATGGAGCAGAGCTGGGAATAGCCCTTTTCCCAAGTGGGTCTGTAAGTCTAACAGCTGCAACAGAATATGTAGAAGGTTATACCCATTCACCATTACTACTGGAAGACTCCAGAGCTCCCTTATGTATTTCCCTACTTCCAGTAGGAATGCAGATGTGAAGTATGATGTTACACCTCCTCAAGGACACTAGAAGCCATGGGCTTCACACTGTTCCCGGTTCAGGCTTATAATAGTGAAACTTATGCTCATTTTACACCAGAGGAAAACTCATGTTCTCTCTGGGTTAGGATATAGTTAAAGTTGCAAATATGAGAATTTTTTAGTGCTATCTTCTTGCTGTTTCTCAAAATATTTTTCTTAATCACTTGCTTCATGCCAATAGTGACTATATTTAGTACATTTTATTCCACATGGATGGGAATTTATGGTTCCCACGGCTCTACAACAGATGTCCAAGATGCCAAAATGCTGGCAAATGCATTAGTTAGACTGGAATCAAAGTTGTCTGCAAACACCACTTCTTTGCTATTATTTGTCGCAGCCGTGGTGTTTTTTATGCTTTGATGCATTAGGGAAAAAAGCAAAACCGCAAAACATAATGAAAAACTCTTAAAAAATGCACAGATGCCGTTTTAATCTCCAGTAAGTTTCCCCATTGTACATCCAAACAAAACTAAAAGAGTTTACAGGAAATGCTGCTTGCAGTGGCTTAGCTATTGAAATTAATGGGACTGTAATACCATTCAGCTGTTTGAAAATGGAATTTATCTTATCATACTCTTCGGGTGTAAAGAAATGTATTAGGCAGAGTACATCTTGCAAAAGGCTTCCATTGTAATGAATGTGGTATTCATTATTTTTCCTAGACAAGTTTATTTTAGAAAAAGAAAATGAATACAAATGGATTATTCAAAGTCATTTGTGAATTCACTCAATATTTTGAAAGGATAAGAAAAATGTCATGGCCATTGCCAGATAAAATGGATATCTTTAATATTACAGAAAGATGGTTATACAACACAGGCTGATCTCTTTCCTGTCCCTTACTACAATTTGCCAAGTTGCTGAGGACCCGCACTGTGACTTTCTAACTCATCTTAGCCATGGAGTGCAGCTTCCTTCTTCAGAAGTGCAATAATAAAAGACCTGTCTGCATTTCAGGTTCTAGTCAGCACAGCTTTCACACACTTGCCTTTTACACAAGCAGGTAAGGAAGGGAGGGGATGGGTGTTGTGTCTGCCACCTCAATTTGAGCTTTGGTTGGTGGGGAGGGAGAATACCCCATGGGCTGGAGGACAGCAGTTAGCTATGTTCTTCCTTGGAGAAGATGGAAGATAGACCTCGTCCTGAGCCGTCTGCTCTGTGCAGCTCAAACACTCGCTCAGCTTTAAATGCCCCACATGTACAGCATAAAGCTGCAAAAATGAAGGGGGGTGAGTGGAAATAAGAAAAGTGAGGAAAAGGTGAGGCAGTTGGAAAGTGGCAAAAGCCAATTTTCTATATGCGATTCATCCAATTAACATTTTTGTATGATTCTGTGGGAGTAAATGAGGACCTGGGTCTCAGTCATTTAATACAAAGAATATAAAGGTGGTCCCTGACTGTTAGAGCTTCTTGACATGGAGTCTGCTTTGTGGCATTGGGGGTGAAAAGCTGTCTTTCAGCATAAACCTCTCTAGCAATTCTCAGCTGTGTTCAGCCTTGAGAGGTGCAATGGCAGAACTGCATAAATCAACCAATTTGCTGGTTCAGGGCCAAAAAGGTGAAGAAGAATCACTAGTTTATATCAATCAGAACCCCAACACCACCTTTGTATTCTTTTGTCACTGAACAAAATGGGTCAAGTGTAACAAAATCTAAGCTATGAGGCCATCAATTCACAGCAGTGAAGGAGATGAGAGCCTTTGTAATGCTCCAGTGGCAGAGTCTAATGAGAAGAAACACCCCATGTTCAAAGCCCTCCCACATTTAAAACCATCTCCCTCTTGCCCTCCCAGAAGAACAGCTCCAACACAATGCTATTACATATCCCAGATGGGCTGCTCTCATCTTATAAGAGGTGTCCCATAGGGTATAACAGGCACCCATAACTGCTGAAGCAAAATTTGGAACTCACATATCTTTCAAGTATGTATTTTATCGCCTAGGTCACAGAGAGAGGTGATAGCTAGATTGTACGTGGAAGGTGGAGCACTGACTTTGTAGTTACTGCTTTGCCAAATGGAAATAATTTTCTCAAACTTTTTGCAGTCAGTCAGCTTCCTTCTTGGACTGCACACACCAGTCCAGAGCTGAATATTCCAGCAGTAGCTATGGCAATGCCAAATACAGCAGGGACCTCCCACCAGCTGGGAAGTTTTCTGGACTCGGTGTTGGAGCTCAACCCACTGGAATTTTACCTTCTTAGGCATTCTCAGGTCTTATGATGCAGTAACATGACCTGTTATTATCACCGGCAGCAGCTATCACCTGTAGCTGGGCACAATTATTCAGGTTATTAGTTATTCTATTAGCCCGCTGGTGAGTGTCAGATCCCCAGCAGATTATGCACAGTGTTTCCCCCAATTTCTCCATAGTAAGCAAGCTGGAATGACTATTTACCTTTGAATAAGGATAGCAGATAGTCAGCATAGTCTTTCCACAGGATTCTTAAACAAATTACTCTTTACTTAGATGTTGGAGGCAATATACCGATCAAAACAAAGATTTCCCCTCATTACCTTCATTTGCCTTTCTCAGCCTGGTGATCTGCTGGCTGTTCAAAACTGGAGGAAAAAAAAGAAACTAAGTCACATTTCAAGGTAGCGCAACAACCCTGATAGCCAGAGGAGAAGCAGTGACTATCACACATCTTGTGCTCAGTGAATATTTGACTTAGCCTTACATTCCTTACAGCAAAGAAGGGAAACACGGTCTAGATGAAACATCTGTGAAATGAGTGCAAAGTGTTTGGAAAACTTTATTCACAAAGTCATTATTAGTTGTTCCCTGCCAAAGGAGGAGGAGACATTGACTGCTGTTCTGCAGAAGGTCGGCCTGGCAACTGACACTCTAATCAATGGGATAATTGAGCGGAGACCATGTTTTTCGTTTTGCAGATGATATCAAGCTTGGAGGGACTGCAAGGCTACCAGTGAACTGGCTCAGGCTTCAGAGTGATCCTGACAAATGTGTGAAAACTGTCTGACCTTTCCCATCTCTGCCAATTCGGTTCAACAGAGGAAGGAACGTCTGACTGGGAAAAAATGCAGGAAAGGAGATGACTGATTTGGCAGCAGCTCTGCAGAAAACGATCTGAGAATCACAGGGGATGAGAAGAACATGAATCAGCATCTTGCAAAAAAAGTCAAACATCATACGGAGAAATATAAATAGGAGTCTTAAGTATAGGTCAGTTAAAATAGTTGTCCGACTCCACTTGGCACTTAAGAGGACTTAGATGATATAAAACAGACTGTGTAATAAAAAAAAATTTCAAGAATTAATATTTTTTTTTAAATCAAGAGAGGAGAAAACTGAAAGAATAATACAAAATTAATGATATTAAGCTGAATCAAAGGAGTTCAATGCATTAGCTCTTGATGCATGTCCCAATGATAAGGATAGTGAGCACCAGGAGGTAATGTTGGCTGAGAGGTTGTGGTGTCTCTGTTATTGGATGTTTTTAGAAATAGGTTAGACAAACTGATGTTAGGATTGAGCTTGTAGAAAAGGTGATCCTGCCTTTTGGTAAGAAGTGGACTTCAGGGTGTACACAAGCCTTCGAGAGCCTTCCCAGCTCTACCTCAACCTTGCTCTGACTTGGCACTGGATCATAGAATCATTTAAGTTGGAAAAGACCTTTAAGATCATCAAGTCCAACCGTCAACCTAGGACTGCCAAGTCCAGCACCACATGTACACATTTTTTAAATATCTCCAGTAACGGTAACTCAACCACTTCCCTGGGCAACCTGTTCCAGTGCTTGATAACCCTTTCAGTGAAGAAATTTTTCCTAATATCCAATCTAAATAACATGACATGATAGTGAGAGATGAGACATGTGGCTGGGAAACAACAGCCAGAGACCTGGATTATTGAAGGGAGAACAGGAACAGTGTCAGCGCCTCTGTACTGGCCAGAAGGTGACAAGGAGATGTGGAAAACATGAAAATGATTGCACATTCATGCCACATTGTGGCCCCATTTTCTTATAAATAAGAAAAATAATAGTATGCCAGATTGAAAATAAATTGCGTGACATATATTGCTTTTTCTACTGCATCAGTAGTGCTGTAAAAGATAGACACATGCTAATACCGGACATTTTCTTCTGGGGCTTGACCTTAAATAACTCATACAACAACAGACTGGCAAGATAAAAATTTAGCAAGTCTCCAAATGCCACTTGCATTTCATACTATGCAGAAAACAGTCTAACTGTTCCAAAACCTCAATGTTTTCATATGCAGATTCACTTTTGTGCAAGGCCAGCAAGAAAATCACAAGCTCTTTTTATCTAGCCTGAGTGAAAGAAAAATGAATTTGACAGCTGGCCTTAAACACTTTCTCCTTGATGATTCAAAGAAAATGGAATCCATCTAAAGCTGTTGATTAATTCTTCAAATACAGATGGAGAGCAATACCTTGAAAATCTACCCCTTACAAGTATAATAAATGAATGTATGGGAGGGGGAGGGCTTTCTTTTACAAGGTTTTCAAACGTCTCTTTTCAAGGGATATAATACCTATTTTTTATTACAGGATGACTTTATCTCTACAGTTCATGAAATGTAAGAGAAAATCTTTATAGATTCTTGTAAAGGCGATACGTACTACACAGAGTCTAGAATTTGAGGAGTTACCATGCATCCAAGCTAAACATTTTTTTCCTTTTCATACAGTCCAAATGATTATTGGAGGCAGGAGACCAGTCAACAGTGAAGGTAAAATATCTTCTAAAATATATTTTTGTAGAATTTTGAACAAATAGCAATAGTCATGGATTACAAGGCATATTTCTAGAAAGTACCAGAATATTTCATCAAATAATTAAAATATTTTTCAACATATCTGGGGCTAGTTAATCAATACATTATCTTTTTAGGGCTTTTTCCAGCACACAAGATTTTTTTATTGTTGTTATCAATAGTATAGGTTGTACAGTTAACCAAACAAAAAGTTTAAGAATTCCTCTAAATTCATACAACTGTATCAGAGTTTTCCACATAGTTACGTGGAAGTAAACAGGAGCTCTTTATTATGACTAAACTAAAATCTGCCCCTACTTTAAAAATATTACAATAGATTTGGTGAAATGTAATATGTGTTTCTGTGTTTATATGTACCTTTAAGAGAAAGGACAGTAATAAGAATTTTATTGAACACCCATATGTACACATTCAGTATGCTATAAAATAGCTGATTAAATCTAACTAAAGGAGAACACTACAAATAAAAAACCCTCTTCCACTTCTTTTGAAACTTGCACACTTTCATTAAAATGAATGCAGTAGAAATGTACAATTTGCAGGAACTAATTTATCTTAACTTTTTTATTTCTTGCAAAATCATAGGAGGCTTTTAAAAGTCATTTCCTCCACAGAAAATAGGAAATAAAACACAGTAACTTTTATTGCATCTGGATAATATAGTTTCCCCGACTGTGCCATTCAGTGGTAGTTACATGACTCTTCTAGATATGCTGACGTAAAAAAAAAACCAACAAATTTTGAAGGATGAAAAGAGAAATTTCAGGAATATATTTCTCAGGATGTCCACATTGAAGACTGCAGTACAAAAAACCCAATCTTTTTTTGAGCCATCATTTCTAATATCATGCAAGTAAAACATATTAGCAAAGGAAAGAAGCAAGTCAAATATATTCTTACAAGGCAGGGCACACTGTGCATGCAAATGAGATCATATATAAGCCCAACTCTTCCCATTTAGTGAAATATTGCTTTGGAGCTCTTCCAGAATATAGAGCACAGAGAAGCATATATAGCGTTCAGATGCCCTCTAAGCAGAGGAAATCTTATTTTTCTTTGAAAATAGGGACTTTAATCAGCAGTGGTTAATAGCCAGATAGAAATTAATGTTACCCACATTCCACTAATTAAAACAGTTCATGTTTGCTTAGACTACTGTTGCAATCATCGTCCAGTAGAGGACTAGAAGTGTGTCAGAGGAAGCTGCTGCCAGACACATCCCTCTGGTAGATGCATCCACTCCTCAGTGTTTCTCTCCGCTGGAGAAGAACCATCTCCCGTGCCATTATAGTGAGCAGGACATTGGGGACCACCTGTGCAGGCCCATTGGGTGAGCTGGGCTCAAGGTTTGGTTCCAGTTCATCCCATCTAGCAAATGACACTGGAGATGAAATCCCAATTTAAACTGGCTGGTCACCTAAAAGGCAGCCTGCACCTTACAGATAGAAGATAAGGCAAAGCACATATGGATTTGAAAAATACCACCAGCTCCCTGCGCTCCAGCTTCAGTAGCTAAAAACCACCTGGCTTCACCTAATACGGTCTCCTGCCACTCTTACTGCAATTAGTTGGTGAGTTTACATTAGTGATCTTCATCCGCCCTGGGGTGATGCACATTCCTGGGCCAAGGCTCAGGACAAGATTTATGTATCATTTAACTCCTTCCTTTAAATAGTACGCAAGTGAAAATTAAAGAATCCATAATCTGTGTTTTACCTAGGCGGAAGGGTGCATTTTATTCAGTCAGAATTCAGAAAGAAGAGGCACCAGTTAAAAAATAATGAAATGATTGATGTCTGTTTGATGAAAGGGAATGATAAAGAATAGAAAAATGTTATTCTTTACACTGAGTCTAAGAG
Source organism: Limosa lapponica baueri (assembly GCA_002844005.1). Taxonomy (NCBI): domain Eukaryota; kingdom Metazoa; phylum Chordata; class Aves; order Charadriiformes; family Scolopacidae; genus Limosa; species Limosa lapponica. The sequence goes on from KZ505890.1 coordinate 262,459, forward strand.
GTTTAGTATAAAGAATAAATAAAAAGACATTTATAAGAGGATGGGTAATGATTAATGAATATATATGGCTACAGAAAATCAGTATATTGTATTTTGGAAGGCAACAAACAATGTTTTCAAAGCAACCTATCAGGCCCTATGGTAAGCAATTGACTCTAAAATAATAATTTTAATCTACTTAAAGCCATTTGTAATTGGATTTTTAATATAAAATACAACCAGAAAAAAAAAAAAAAAAGATTAACAGCATTATCTATGACTATATCTGGTACAAAAAGTAAAGTATGCCTGAGTACAACTTTCTTGTGTAGGAAAATGAAAGCTAGATAGGAAATATTTGAAAAGTGTTCTTGCTTTGCTTCAGAATGAACCCTGGACCTTCTGCCCTAATCAGACAGAAAACAAGCAGACAAAAGAATTTTAAGAATTGCAGTAGGGAAGGATTTTCAGCTAGCATCAGTATGAAGACATTAATGTGAAGGCCACGTGCTCCTGCAATACAGTGTACAAAAATCACATCTGTCATGATAGTTGGTAATGGAGAATAAAACATAAACTTAGCAAATGTTCATTTATGGCAGTACAATTATGAAAGATATTTTTGCAGCACCAAAGGAAAGCATGGGTGCCCCTTCTCCAAGAGGTATGAGATTTCATTTTTTGTAATAAACTTTTCTTGATAAATTTTGTATTTAATTTCTGTCTGGCTATATTTATTTTTCAAGGAGGGTGGTTACATTGCAAATGGATATAAGATAATTCAAAGAGTGTGACTTACAGCTTGTTATACCCTTTGCGTAAGGCACATTGATACTTAGATTATGTTATCTACTCTTGTGCCTGGTCATAAGAGATAACACAGTTGTTAAGCAAGTCACATTTATTATCTTGTTACAGAATGTTCTTTTATTGCAATGGCATGCTTACTTAGCAGCTTTGAATACCTGGACAAAATCTGAAATGGCTGCACTTCTGTCAAGAGATAAAATAAGTGGAGGCAAAAGCTTCATATTCTTACAGTTCACATGGTGCTTCTCTAGAATGTGTCTGTGCTTCCGCAGCCAGTCAATCCTTTGTCCCTGCCCATGGCAGGGAGGTTGGAGCTCAATGATCTTTAAGGTCCCTTCCAACTCTAACCATTCTATGATTCTTTGGGAAAATGAAATACCTTTTCCTTCTTGGGTCCTTTCTCCATTTGTAGTCCTCTATATCTTTGGAATACCATGTTCTGAGGGCGTCTGTTGACAAGTTTATTTCCATCCATCCTGTGGCTGGTTGCAGTCACAAGATGCAACCAGCTATCAAATGGGACAAGGCAGATCAGTGTTTGAATCTGCTCTGCTGTATTCCCACCAGAGACATGAACTTTGGTTTCTTTTCTGTATGTTGGTTCTCTCGTCACTTGCATCTCTTTTGCAATTGCACTGTAGGTGCGAGTTATGACAGCATTGGGGTTGTAGAGCAAGCCTTATTTTCTCTTTCTTTTGTTTATAGATGAAAACCAACTCATCCCAGCACAGTTGTGTGAAAGTAGTACTTTCCTTGCAGGTAGAAAACAGATCTTCAAGTCTTCAGGCAGAGTCATGCACATCCAGAAATCTCAATCTTCATTTCCCACAGCCAGATAAGTGAGCCAAGCCAGAAGGCTATTATGACTTGGGCTTCTCTAGCTCTTTGATTTTTTGATATGAAAATTCCATCTGTATCAAAGCTGGTATGTACATTTCTATAAAAAAGCTGTGGTTTTGATAAAGCTGCATTTTCTGACCAAAAATAGTTTCTGTTGGAAAATTCCCAACCTATCCTATAAAATATGATTTGGATGACACACACACTGAGATAAAATCACTGTAATAATAGCTTGAGGTTTAATATATATCTACCAGAAAGAAAGGCTAATCTCCAAAATTTTCAGCAGTCATTTAAAGAAAGTTGTGCCTCATCCATCTGAACTTGTTTTTAAAGCAATCTTCTGAATTTGGATATTCAATGAGATCCTTTCTGTAGCATCATTAGGCTCTTGAGCTCTGGAGACAAACTTGTGTTGGAAGCTTCTGGTAACCACCACAACAACTTGTATTATTGTAGTGTCTTCAATCCCTTTCCAAAGCTTCCCATTCACATTGATGATGTCTTCACCTTCCCCTCTTCCCCCAGAGCACCAAGGGTGCCTTCACTCTAGGTAAAAGTCAAGATGGCTATAGATAGGGGATTTTAAAGAAGCAATTAAATAGTATTAACAGTATTAAATAGTATTAATACTGCAGACAGTATGCTAGCAACCAAAGTATTGTTAAGATTTGGGGTTTAAAAACAAATTCTCTCTTGTGTGAGAGAATCTGTAGGTAAATTTTGCAAAGCTAGGCATGGGAGAAAAACCAGCACTGCTCTGCTGTATAGTGGTAATCTCAAGTAATCTCCACTTAGCACCAGTTTTATCAGCAGTGTTTAGAAATATGTCATGCATGTGTGTACACACTGAATTTCTTCCCTATCTTGTTGATGGTCATGTAACTTTCTCAGAAGTGAGAGGATTAGCAATGTTTGTAAACTTGTCTGAGCCATGGCAACTGCAACATTTTCTACACTGTTCTTTTAGACCGTGTATATAATATGACTGCTGTAATTTTTTCCCCTTCTCTTAACATATGTGAATCACAGCTTTTATTTACACTCCTGAGCCCACTAGCAAGCATTTTTACTGCATCATCAATGTATATTTGCCCAACTGGCCTGACAAGAACTTTTCTTCCACCTTCCTTCCCTCGCAGCTCCAGGGACTATGAATCTCCTGGGCCTCATGTGGACCAGTCCTGTCCCTCCTGTCAACAAGCATCTGCAATTTTCATGCTTGGTGTTTCTGACAATGAGAAAGAGGGAGCTGGGAAGTTCAATTGCTGTGTGCAGGTCGGCATCACACAAAGTGTCATGGAGGCAAACAGATGAGAGTAAAGGGGTACATATCACAGCAGTAATTGTGGTAGGTCTGTGTGTGTGGTGTTACCCCTTAGGACGCAACATGATCATAGAATCACAGAATCTTTTTTGTTGGAAGAGACCCTTAAGATCACCGAGTCCAACTGTATACCTAATATTGCCAAGTCCTCCACTAAACCATGTCCCTAAGCACCATGTCTACATGTCTTTTAAAAACCTCCAGGGATGGTGACTCAACCACTTCCCTGGGCAGCCTGTTCCAATGCTTGATAACCCTTTCAGTGAAGAAATTTTTCCTAATATCCAATCTAAACCTCCCCTGGTGCAACTTGACAAGTATAACTGCAGGTTAAAAGCTGGAAAAAAATATTTGTAAGGACTTATATAGATGTTTATACCCATTTTCAGAAATCTGCCCAGCATTTTGAACATGGGCAGACGTTTTCTTTGAGTAGGAGCTGGTGGAGTAACACCTTATCAAACACCAGTCAGGAAGGCTAGATGAGTTGTGGAGATGCTTTACTGGTTATTGGTGCATATATAGATTTAAAAAAGATGATCTTGGTACCAAAGAGAAAGGGCTAATAGCATTTTTAGCCATTTCCATGCTGCTAAAGAAAAGAGAAGACAATGAAAGAGACTGATTCCTGTGCCTAGAGCTAAGTAGCACCATTTGTCTCAGGTCCACAGTGGTTATGGCTGCTCTCCTTTGTAAGCAGATTGGTCTTGCAGAGAGTTGTCCAAAAGCAGAGCCAGAGAACAGCAATTAAACAGTGGGGTGATTAGGGGATAAGAGAACAGGCACATCACAGCTTTCTTTTATTTACCAGTACAGTTGGACGTGTAGGTTAGTTTAGGACAGAGTAGCTCTGGCAGGACCATCCTTTTTTTGTTCCCTATAAGGCTGCTGGATTACTTTACTCAAACAGTGGTCCTGAGAGTGACCACAGCATTTCCCAGTTCCAAACAGGAACAGAAATTAAAATCCTTTGCAAAAGATGGTTATTTTTTAATGTTTCAGTCTTAGAAAAGATAATTCCTTCTCTTCTATCAAGTTTGTAAATCACATTTATTCAATCTTTTATTTTTCTTCTCCACAATTTTCTCTTCTGCTTCCCCCCACCTAAACCCCTGTTTGTGTGCATCTGGGAAAGGGCTTCTGGAAAAAGAAGGTGTATGTGAGAAATGTCCCTGGACTAGCTCCAGTACTAAGAGACAACTGGGGTCGAGAAGCTGTCCTGGGAATGGGTGGTAGGTGAGGAGGGGAGGCCTTTCATTTGAGGGGTAACAGGGGTAACAACAGTTGTCATGTACCAAAAATACCCAGATGAACTGTTAGTGTGGGTCAGCTGTCACTTGCTGCCATTCAGAGACCTCATGGATCCAAGCCCCCAGTTAAAGGAGAGTAAAAGCGTTTCTGCTCGTGAAGATTATTCCCATTTTGGAAAAGGTATAAGGTAAGACACAAATTGTGTAGTTTTATACCTACATCCATACTAGAGCTTTTACCAGTATTAGTATTCCATAGTGTGTTAAACAAGCCTTACTAAAACGCTTCACTCTTTTTACCCAGCTTTGTTACGGTGTAGGTAAAGCTGAGAAAAGACAACCCTTTCAGGCTGTATATGTTTCACAGTAAAGAATCTTCCTACCTTTTCTTTAAGGAATTATTTAAGTAATGGCCACCTGTCCATAGGTATTTAGCTGATATTTGTTGTTTAAAGCTGACATTTGGTGTACTCTGCAGCACCATTCAGTACTGCTCATATATGGGTCCAATAAAACACTGGCCAAAGTAAGCGTGGGCAGTGAATTGAGAATAAAATGGAAATGCTCGACATAAGCTAAAGCAATAAAGTAAAAGCATGCGTAAGATGCTGCTGTGGGTGTGATGTTCTTTCATGAGATGGGTGGAAGAAGTGTTTGTGTTAAATATGGTATGGCCTGGGACTTAGGTGAGGAAAGGGAGCGGGGCAGGATGCAGCTGAGCAATGCTGTGTGTGAAATGAGATACCTGATCTGTTTTGATTGCTGCAAAAGAGGAGTTAGAAATCAAAACATTTTGTGTCAGTCCCAGGGAGGCTACAGAGGGTCGTGTCAACACCTTGTTACAGGCAAACAAGCAACGCCTTGCCAGTTAGGTCATGAGTGTGTAAGGGGCATGGCTTGAAGACAGTAAACCAGGCGGAGTGTTTGCCACCAAGCCAAGCCTGTCAGCACTTTTAAGAGACAAGAGCAGTGCTGCAATCTCTGGAGACTGTATTCACCGACCCTGAGGTCTTACAGCACTGACTGCACCGACAGCTGTGAGACGGGTCTGGAGGATGCCCTTAGCCTTGGGAAGCATGCATTCTCCGCGGCATGAAATTTTGCTGAGCTTTTTGTCGGAGATACCTGCCACGCTTTGAGAAATCACCGTTTTCCTGCTTTCATTTGTGATCCTTTGGAAACTGCTGCTGGCCTGCTGAAATAATAATAGCAAACATGCCAAGACAAGTCTCACACACTGCGGGCATTGATACTCTGTCCTTGCAGCACATCCGCTGCAAGGGAACATCATGAAAAACCATTGCATACAGAAAGGAGACTCTTGGAGGACAATGAAAAAAAGGCATGAAAAATAAGTGGATGTAAAATGATCTGCTTTTTAAGGTAAAAAACTGATTTGAACTGAAGATAGAAATAATAAAGACAAATGGACACAGATGCCTTCCTTTCAATGAACCTCTGAAAGTCAGCCCTACAGGAATTTAAATGATACGTTAATAAAGAAAATGACAACATTAACTTTTCTTGGTATCTATGACTAAGCTACAGAATTCAGGCAGAAAAGTGCCATATCAGCCTTTGTGACAACATATTGCCCAAATGTCCTGCTCTGACAGCATGACCCAAAATGTGTAGCTCACTCGATAGCTGCTACCCCTTGGTACCTAACAGAGAAATTGGTCTGGTAAATATTGTTTCTCCTGCATTTCCCATACAAAGAGTCCTTTCCCTGTTTCAGCCAAAAGGAGGAATTGCCTGATGATGCCTAACTGTAGTACGTTTATTTAAATCTCTAATAGATTTCAAACTCTGTTACTGCTGTCTCCTATGAAGCATAATGCCAGGGGTCTGCTTTTCTCTCTGTGGGTGGGACTGCCTCACTGTGCATTTTCTGCTACAAAGGAAGTTTTTTTTGCAATTAAAAAAAAATTAGGTTTAGATGAAGAAGACATGCACCAGGCTGGTAAGGGGGTACCTTCTTCCAGCAATGAATGCATTGGAACATAGTTACATGGACTCCAAAGAAGTTTTTAAAGCTGAATTTTTGCATGGGTTACATTCTGGGCACATGTAAAAGAGCACTGTAAATCAAAGATTTACACTTGGAAAATGCTTACTTTAGATGCTTGTACCAAACAGTAGGTAACCTTCCTACAGGCCTGACAATTTTAGTGAATTATTCTGCTTAACTTTCTTACATATAGCTCAAATATACATGTATCAAAGCTCCACCGATACCTCCTTCAGCCACAATTCGTGACTCTCCTCACAATCATTGAGCAGACAAACAAAACACTTTTTTTCTTAGAATCTCACATGTATTAATATTTTCTGAAGTTACCTGCTGGATGAAGAGAACTAACACACTGATGTGCCAACATGTGTTGCTTAATCACTGTGGCATTTTTATTATTCCTACATTCAGCTACTGGCATTATAATTGCTGCATAGCCCCTCCTTCCTTATTATGTTGCACATCCTTCTTTGATTTGCAGCAGATATGACACTTAGGGATGAATCAGAGTGGCTGGTGGAAATCACTGACCTTGAGAAAATTCACCATACTCTCAAAAATAATCTCACAGAACTGAAGTCAGTGGTAGCACATATGGCTTCCCGATTTGCCCCTCATTGTAAGTCCATCACTTGAAGAGGGCAATAAACCTAAAACATTTAACAGGCTGGCTCCTGCCCAGGAAGAAGCATTGAGAACCTAACACTGTTAACAAATATTATCCTATCTCTAATTTCGCCCTGAGGAAGAGATGGGCTTCTTATTGCTCAAAAGATTAAACCTCCAGTGATTTCAGATGTGGGTAAAGCAAGGCCTTATATTAATTATGATAGTAGATGTATAATGTATAAAAATGTTATTAATAGTGTTAAGATAAACATTTCTGTGAGAGTACTAGTAGAGTGAGATTCAGTTTGAGATTCAGGCACTTGAATGCCTTCAATGAGAGCTGGATGATGCAGGACCCACAGAGGTCCAACCATAGCAGACTGTGTAACTGGAGAGGTGAACAGCCACAATGGCCAGGACTCCCATCCTTGCATATGGCATTGAGTACCATTCTGAATGCATGAGAGTATCCTGTTTGATTTCCAACTGCCATTACAGGAAAACATAGATCTCCTGCATTCAGCTGCCCATAGGAATGTAGATGGAGCGATTTGACCACCATTGTGTCATGCCTTAGATTCACCATGTCTACCCAAAGCTGATAGATATAACACAGGATCTACAGGAGACCTGTGTTGTTTTGGAATATTAAGTGGAGACAGGTGGGGTACCTAGCCAAAAGTCATGTCAACTACATGGGGGAAGCTGAAATGAGCCCTCTGCGCAATATCGGCAACTTCCATGCAGACGTGCCAGACAACATGGGCTGCTGGAGATGCAACCAGACATACATGTTTGGGCAAGTGAATCTCTCCTTGGTGCTTACCTTAGGGTGAGTTGAATCACTCGCTGGGCTGCGTGTATTACATTGGTTAGGTCTCCTTCAACTGTCACGGGCTCAACTCAGTTACCTAAATACAGGCATCTTCTGAGATGTCCTGGGGGCCCTAAGACATTAACATGGAATTGCCAGGTAGGATGCAAGACTGGTAAGTTCTGAAGTGGGAGCCAGAGGGCTGACAGAGTACACCACAGTGTCTACAATGCCAAAGGAGGCCTGTGTTTAAGCTACTGAGTTCGTTTCTCAGCATACATACAGAAACCCATAAGTAGACAACTACAGTCCCTCCCTTAGTTCATCAGTTTTGTTAGCTGTGGAAGGTGACAAGCCAGGTAATTTTTGCAGGGGTCTGCCTCTTGCTCTCATAACTCTTGATATTCGAGGAATTACTGACTCCAAGCACTGCAGGAACCAACTACTGCTCCCCCAAGTTGTTCCTGACATCCTCCAGCCCAGCTCCAGACTGTGTTTTGATGGCCCAGCTTGCTGAGCCTTGCCAAGCCGCACAGCTCAACTGAGCATGGAAAGTCTCACAAAGGTTTCTTTGCTCAGAAATGGTAGACACAGGGCAACACTGCACTGTGAAAACACAGCAGTGATTTCAGCAATCTGAACCCATAGAATCCACAGAATCCACATCCTCTTTACACACATTTGATGCATACTTCATAGGTTTATATCAAACATCCTTTTATTAGCCACCATATTCTACTCTGCCTCCATTATGCATTATCTAATTGGCTAATTATTTTTTCTATAAGGTAAATATTGATGCAAGCTCCCGTCATTACCATTACTTTAGGCTATATATCTTTATGTGCCATATTTGGATGTTTTCTGGTCTGCACATCATCCTCCCTATATGACATGTATCCTGTGTAGGCTTCTTAGTTCTTTGGTAGACTACAGACATCCCATGTGTTGATCTAGTATCTGACTGCCTGTCAGACAGTCTCAAATTTCTCATTACTTAGCTGCCCAGCTATAAGCTTTAAATTTCATAACCGCAAGCCTTCATAGAAATTCTTTAGTCTATGCTGCTGGCCCACATACAGGACCTAGCAAGAACCTGCAAATATTCCTCCAGTCTTTCCATGAAGCCAGATCACTTGAATAGCTGTTTCTTTTAGAGACCTACTGGCTGGTGACTGTCACTTTTCAGTAAAAGGCTATTTCTTCAAACAGTGTTCAAAAATTGCAGGAAAAGTTCAGAAAAAAACCCCCAAACCCAACAACCAACCCACCAGAAAAGAACCCAAAACTTACTATGGAAATTATCTGACTTTCAGTTATTGAAGTCATGCACTGATTCTTCTGGATAGTAGCCACGATGCAAAATGCTTTGGCTGCTGGCCATGCATCTATGCTTTCATGTCTTAGAGGTGAAATTCATTGCTGTAATGCTTAAGGGTTTTTTTCTTGTATTAGAGAGGTCTACTTTTCAAGACTGGACTGTTGCAGCATACTCTGTCTTGGCCTAATCTGATTCAACTCCTCAACCACATTTGAAGAGGTAGACCCTAAACTGTACCTGCTTACTGTTTTAGCAGCAAATGTCTTGATTTACCAATGGTTGTGAGCCAATCTTGGAAACACAGGAGTAAAGTCTTGCTAGAGTCTCTGGGAACAGCTCTTAAGTACATTTATGTAAGTATGAAGCAGCACTAAAAGACTAAATGGCTTCCCAGTTGACTATAAATTACATTTCAGTACTACACACTTGACACAGTGCAGAGACTGAGTTTTTGATATTCAGTCAGAATTGATTTTGTATAATATAATAGTTGTATTTATTAAAAAGCATCATATGCCTCTAGCCCTGAAAAATGTTTATGCATTTGCAGCCAGTGTTGCATGTACATTTAGTAACACAGCATCACAGCGCAATATAGTTTAAATGACTAGTTTACAGAGTTTCAGCTCAGCTCAGTTTAAAATAACTCTTAACTGCAAAAGAGTCATTTAGGCAGAAAATTTTAAAAAGAATTAACACACTACAATATTTCTTAAAAGGATTTCTATTTCTTGGTGAGCCAGTCTTTGCCTTGCAGTAAAGGAGACCAATATTGGCATGAGCTGAAACCAACAAGAAATAAGTATCTGAACTGAGGTGTCATTCAACTGCTTTTTGAAATACTGATTTAGCATGCACTAAATTGTCCTGCTGTATGATTTTAGCAGGTGTAATTCTTATCAATTTACCTACGGGAAATGATCTAAAGATATGATGTTAGAAGTAATTTTGAAGGATAGTCTTCCTTGACTGAATTTAATGCATAAAAAATTCAACTTCCATGTACATAAAACTCAGCACTGCATTTTCATTTTTTAATAGTAGTGCTTCTTTTTTCTGCATTTAAGCCCCTGTGGATCTTTCTTTTCACAGAAGATGTGGCATATTGCCAGAGGTTTTAAAATAGTAGGAATTTGAAGAGTGAAGGGAAATGCTTCAGCTGTGCCTGAACGGAAGAGATAGGATGACTGTATATGAAAAGTCACCATACGTGTCTCTAGGGTGCTGTCAGCTCTAGACTGAGCCATAGGATTCAAGCTTTCCAGCCATCCTGTGGAGACTAAATGAAATTGGTTTCAAAATGATAACAGTGTATCACAAATAGAAATTAAAGTAGAAGTGAGAGCAATGAAATTATGTTTCTTCTCCTTTTTAGGCTGCATCACAAACTGGGATTTTCACAGGTATGCACCTCTTAGGGTCGAGATGCAATCTATCCAGATCCAATCTAAATTGTTAAATCTATTCCACCCCCATGAGTGATCCAGTCCCTCTGTTTTCCAGAATTTTCTACCCTAGAAATGCCAAAACTCACCAGGCAACTCCCTGTTTGGTCTGTAACTTTCCTGGACACCCACCTTCACTTGTTCACACAGGCTCAGCAGACTCTGGGGAGATGGGCCTATTTCTTCAACCACTGCAACTCAGGGTTTGGTTCCTGCCTAAAACAGAGTCGAAGCCTGTGGGTCATGAGCTGTATGGCTGGAGTTGGCAAGGAGCACTCTTCTGTCCTCTATCCAACACCCCTGACTCTTCTTCCTCAGCTCTGGACCCTTCTTGCCAGCCAACCCAATGTCCCCTGACTGGGATAGGAAGAGTGAGGATGTATCCACCTCCTCACTATCTGCCTTCTCAGGAGAGAGGCAACTTCTATTCCCTTCTGTCTTTGCCCATCCCTTCTTCCACCAATTCAGAAGGTACTTTTGAAGATAGTGAGATCATCTACAAACTCTTGTCTCATCGTCTGGATAATGGGGAGGTGTTTGTGGCCTCCCAGAAGTACAAGACAGCATTTCCAAGATGTCATTTCCAATTAAATGGCATTCCAAGATACCATCTTGGTTTTACCTTTCTTCCCATTCCTATCACCTTCTGTGATTCAGGGTTTGAAATGGGTTTACTGGTTCCCCTGAAGGTGGGTTTGCAAGGCTGGGAAGGCTTTGCAGCCCCTACCATCCAGGTACAAGGAAGCATCCAGACACCTTATGTCCCCTCCTAGGTTGCAATGGGATTGCTGTCCCTGCCTCATGCAAATAAAATATACATTTCTAGGCTTGCATTGAAGTTACTCCCCATCACCCTCCAAAGTAAAAGGGCCAAATGATTTGGAATTCCACTTTTCCTACAAGGGAATGTTCAGGATTTGCCCGCTTGGAAACACAGTTACAAAAGGGCAAAGGGAAAAGGGTTGGAATTTAGGCTTTTAATTTCCCACCTCAGGCTAGATCCTACCACAGAATAGAGAAGAACAATTCAGAATCCTTTATGGGATAAAAGGAATTTGTCACACTTGAAACAGGAGATATGACTAGAGTCTCCAGAATTCAAGAAAAGGCATTTCAGATTTTCTAACACCCTTTCCATCTACAAAAAAGTGGAGATAAGAATGATTTTGTGTTTACAGCTAGAATAGAGGAGGATTTTGATATCTTTCCAGGTATTCTTCAGCACTACGCTAATTCATTACACCAGCAGGCATATTTTGGACCTGACAACACCGTGTTTCTAATTTCAATACAGTCAGTTACCAGCTGTCTTTAAAGTCATTCTGAATGTACAGTGAATGCATGCCACTAGTGGGATCAAGAGAGAAAGAAGGAATGGGTATGCCAGGCTGCATTTTTTCCAGAAAAATGGAGTGGCAACTTCTTGTCTGAGAAAAATGAGGAAGAGCTTATTTGCCTGGTGGGCTGTGATGTTCTGGCAGGGATGAAGAAGGTAAATCTAGAACACTGTTGCACAGCTTTCCACTGAGAACAGCTATTCATCAGCAAGTGGAAGTAAAATTTGACAGCTTAGCAGTTCGCATTTAACAGACAGAATAACGAAGTAGGTTATTATGCAGTGATGGAAGCAGTAGAGAAAATGCTCAAGTCTAATTCAGGTGGTAATTTTTTTTTCAGCAGTGTCCCCAACTGGTAGCAAGTACTTTCGTGTCTTGAGATGAAACGCTGAGAGTGTAAGTCTATTACACAAGGCTATTTTCAACTAACTGTATGCTTGTATATGTTTGGAAATATGCTTGTGAACAGCAAAGGGGCATTAAAACAGAAGATGGCTGTTTTAGGCACCAAGACCTCTTGTTCTGCCACAGTGAGGAGCACAGATGCTACCAGTGTAAGGCTGCTAGCTCTTCCTGTTGAGATTTTGAAGTGAGTAAGGGGTGTGCTGCATTGAAGTCAATGCGTGATATGACCTCAGGGAAAGCTGTTAAATGAATCTAAGGTGGTAACAGAGTTACTTTACCTAAAATTAGGTATCCCCATAGGTTCAGCCTCTTTGGGGCAGAAACAGAAATACTCAGTTGAATTTGATTGCATGCACTGACTGCATAGCTTAGGTAGCAGAGAAAATAGCCTAATGAAAATCATACAGACATTTACAGTATCCATTATACATATTATCAAAAGTTGAACATTCAGTAATCACCAGCGCAAAGAGTCTGAAAAGTAAATCCTGATCTGCCAACCTGGGGCAGAGTTGGAAGTGTGCTTGCTCAGCAACACAGACATGATGAAGCCATGCTTTGAACTCAAGGAGCAGTGAGGGACACCTGGATGTCTGCAAGTGTTTGGCTGACCTTTCTGCACAGTTAATATTGCACAGGGTTTGTTAGACTCTCTGTTAGAAAAAAAATAAAAATTGGCTCAGAGCAGTGAGTGATTGTGTTGTCCTAAAACATGAAAACAAGCTTTCTCTGTAAGAAAAAAACCAAGCAACTGGAGGCCACAGTGCACATTTTCTGGCACCTAAACTAAAAAAAGCAACAAACAAACCACCTCCACCCCCTTTTTATCTCACAGACATACAGGTGAAGCGACAACTTTGTGCAAGCAATTGATGGCCAGATTTCACCCCTCAAAAATGGACTGCTTGCTTCAGGAGCACAGTCACTGTAGGCTTCCTGGATAGTTTTGGGAGAAGGCAGTCACCTCCAGAAGTTGACAAAGATCTTAGATAGGCTGACTTACATTAACAGCATAAGGCTCTTTTTTTACTTTGACTGTTGAGAGGCTCTGAAAGAAACACCCTTAATGAAGGACTTTCAGTTAAGTGCCTACTTATAGGTGCTGCATAAGTGTAAATAAGATTGATCTAGGTTTTAAATAATAATTAGCAAATTAAAATAAAATGTATCAAAACATATTTAAAAATCTCTCATGTCCCTAGATACCAAATGAATTTTTCTCTCCTTAAATGTCAGCAATGGCCTCAGCATCACTAACAACCTGGTTTATGCTAAAGTATTTCTGAGGCATGTCTCTACATCCCGATTTTCAAAATACTTAGGCAGTGAGCTCCAGTGAAGGCATTACACTGCCACTGAAATCAGGCCAGTGCTGAAGAGGAGCCTGGCTCTTCACTCCTTGCATGGGACTGAGTGCAGCAATGCCGCTGTGCACTTATCTATCTCCAGCTTCTGCAAGTAACTACCAGGTGATGCTAACACCCAGCCCTGTTGCTGCAGCTCAAGTTGTCATTTACTTAGACTGTAATCACATCTCAGCAGCTTGTCAGACTTTATAGCAAACTCCTGGCAGCCGATGACCAGCCCTGGTGCTGGGCCTGCCATCCCCAGCTCCCACCCCAAAAAATTCCTCCCTTAGGGCAGGGGTGTCAGTGGTCCCCTGGGCTGTTCAGCCTTCTAACCTTTATCCCTCTGACATGGGAATAAATTAATTATCACTAATAGAAGACTAACTGCTATACTGTACTCTGCATCTTTGGTCTTTTCCATAAATACACCGCAAAACAATGCCCAAAACTGAACCTCATCATTGCAGAAAAGGTGGAAGCTGGAAGTTCTAGAAACAGGCAAAGCAAGCACCCTGCCTGCACCCGTGAGGTGAGAGCGCATCACGCGTGCTAGAGGAAACCTTCAGGGACTTGCAGTTGGCACTTAAATCCATCAACTCCTTATTAGCTATTACCCCTGAAGACATTTATTTTCTAGATATAAAGTGAAATTATCTAAATGCTTTCATTCTGTAGTTAAACAACAACTTTATCTCCTGGGAACATCTCCTTGTCCTTAGCAGCCTGTCTAGTAGGTGTGTCTTATTCTTAGATGTCCCAACTTGTGCTAGAGTCCACACAACTGAATATCAGGTTTTTACAATGTGTTGAGCCCGTTCTCTCTTTGCAGTCCTGGTCGAATTATTTTGTCTGAAGGAGATGAGAAGAGCAGCCTGACACCTGCCTATAAAGAGGTCCATGCATCTCTCCCACACGATCAGTTAAAAAGTGTAACTCAATAATCAAATTTAGCTCATTTTGTTTCCTCCCCATAAAGATCTGTGAGGCATTTCTAATTGGAACTTGTTTCGCACACGGTAAGCAACCAAATACACCAACCTCCTACTCCAGGAAAGAAAAGTGTTATTACTGGGAGGTGACGGTCCATGAATTACTGGGGGTGTGTGCGTGAATGTATGATGTCCTTGGACAACGAGTTGCTCTTTAATTACTATTACATGAGACACGGCAGATGTGATGTCTTTTGCCAAGGTACCACGAAGGGAATACTGGGTGAAGGAAAAATAATTTTTATTTCCTCGCCACCCCTCCCTCCGCCGCCCCCTCCCCGGGGACCGCTCTGTCCCCTCGGCCCCGCCGCAGGGGCCGCTGCCCGCCGGCCCCCGGGCTCTCCGACGGACGGCACTGCCGGGTGGGAAGGGCACTACGCACAGCTCCTGGGCATGGGCCCAGCCGTCGAGTTTCTCCGTGGGCTCCTCAGAAAAGCCGTTTCGGGGAAAGGGTACAAGGCAGCGACGAGGCTCCCGCATCCGAGGGGGGGCACGGGAGCCGCGGCGGGGTGCGGGCACCCAGAGAGCGGGCGGAGGGCTGCGACGGACGCCCCTGTCGCCCGCGGACGGGATCTCCACCCTAAGGGACTAGGGGTGTGTGTGACAGAGGCGACCCCGAAGGGGTCCACCTCTCCCCGAGGAGCTCCCGCCCCGATGCCGCCCTCTCCTCCCCGCCCGCCCCGTCTCACCCCCGGGATCCCGCCCCCGGAGGCAGCTCTCCCCGAGGGAGCCGTGCAGGAAGGATGCAGACGGCAGCTCCGAGGTAATTATTAATAGCCGTGCCCACCGGGGCGGGGGGTGGGGGAGGGAAGGTGAGATAAAAGGGGGCGGCGGGGAGCCGGCAGGAGGGAGCCGCCGTCGCGGAGCCCCGCCGGGAGCAATGGCCCCCGCCGCGTCCCTGCTGCTGCTGCTGCTGCTGCTGCTGTGGCGGCCGCTGCTCGGGGCGCCGGGGCAGGGCGCGGGCACCTGGTCCCGCTTCGCCCGGCTGCCCTACCCGCAGGACCAGCTCTTCCTCCACGACACCTTTCCCGACGGCTTCCTCTGGGGGGCGGGCAGCGCCGCCTACCAGACGGAGGGCGGCTGGCGGCAGGGGGGCAAAGGCGCCTCCGTCTGGGACACCTTCGCCCACCGCCCGGCCACCCCGCCGGGGTCCGCCCCTCCGGGGCCGGCGGGCGGCGACGTGGCCAGCGACAGCTACAACAACCTCTTCCGCGACGCCGAGGCCCTGCGGCGACTGGGGGTCTCCCACTACCGCTTCTCGCTGTCCTGGGCCCGGCTGCTGCCCAACGGCACGGTGCCCATCAACCCCGCCGGGCTGGACCACTACCGCCGGCTGCTGGAACGTCTGCAGGAGCTGGGCATCGAGCCCGTCGTCACCCTCTACCACTGGGACCTGCCACAGGGCTTGCAGGATGCCTTCGGTGGCTGGGCCAGCCCCGTCCTGCCCCAGCTCTTCCGCGACTACGCCGAGCTTTGCTTCCAGCATTTTGGTGGGCTGGTGCGCTACTGGTTGACCATGGACAACCCCTATGTGGTGGCCTGGCATGGCTACAGCACGGGGCGGCTGCCACCTGGTGTGCAGGGAGGCCCACGCCTCGGCTACCGGGCGGCCCACCACCTGCTCCAGGTAATGGTGGGTGGCAGGAAGGGTCCCCATGGCTCCTCAGCCACCCCAGGTCGTGCCAGGGACGGGTGCAGAAGATGCCCTCAGCCCACCCAGTTGTGGGGAGCCATTCCTTGGTCGGCTGCTGGAGTGGAAACCAAATTGATGTGCCTGATGGAGCACAGGCTGCCGATTTGTGGGCTGAAGGCGTCAAGGCTTGTAGGTGGGAGGCAGGAACTTTGGATCATAGAATCATAGAATGATTAGAGTTGGAAGGGGCCTTAAAGATCATCTCGTTCCAACCCCCTTGCTGTAGGCAGGGACACCTCCCACTAGAGCAGGTTTCTTAAAGCCCCATCCTGCCTGGTCTTGAACACCTCCAGGGATGGGGCATCCACAACTTCTCTGTATGAGGTTACTTTGAGTTAGTGGGAACATGCCGAGTTAAAGTGCTGTGTCCTGCAGAAATATTCAGTCCTGCCCCCAGTGCTTGTGATGCCGTGCTGGGTGGGTGAGTGGATGGATTCAGCTGGGCCAGTCCAGCGCTGGCTTACTCAGGTCACTGTGGAAATGCTTAATATTACTGTAAAGAGAATTTTGTGTATTGGATAAAAAAAAGTCTTACTGAGTTAATGGAGATGGTAGGACTGGCCGAAATGCCATACTGAGAGATTTTCTTAATACAGGGTGGCTTTTTTGGGCAATGTGAACTATTTTGGGGAGAAAACCCCTCTGCTCCCAAGCTAGTCTAGTAAGTGGCATAAGTACTTTGCTATACATCATTTTTAAGCTGTATACCTGTACATGGTGTGATTGTAAAGTTTGCTGGAAGAAAACATTGTGGATTCTCAGGGAGAATTAAGCAAAAGTGTGTACAAATCCTTTCAGTGACAGGGGAAAGGGTCCAGCCCATCTAACTGGAATGGTGTGGCCATTAGGGTGTTATCTTAATACATGTTCACAAACTGCTTGTGCCCATCTGCCCAGTGTACACTTACCGGCAGGAGTTGTATCCTAATGAGTATCATATATGAGATGGGAACACTGAGAAAACATCCAACACATGTCTTACTCAACTTTTTGGCACTTCCTTGTATTACCTTTGCATTGGTTAGTGCTACAAATAAGTCAAGAGAAAATATAGATGGGGAAGATATGGGTAAAAATTCAGCTTAAATTCCTGGTCTTGAAACCTTTGAACTCTTCACTTAGTACCTTGGGGTGTACTTGGCCGTGTGTACTTGGCCGTGTTTCATGCTGTGATTTTTCAGTTCACTTAACTAAGTGAGTCAGCGTGTGGGTAAAGTTATTCCTATAACTATATATAACTAACTGTATATAACTATTCCTGTAGGGATTAGCCCCAAATTTTGCAGCAAGGCTTCATCACCTATCAATGACCATTGTGCTTTTCATACAGTCACTGAATAATTGGCAGTGAGTTATTTGCTCTACTTTGCATAGTTATTCGGAAGGCAACGGGGCTGGGCACGAGGGGACGGGCTGCTGGCTTGGTGCCCAGGGCACAGGACCCGGGGAGCAGAAGCTCTATTTCTCTGTCTTCCTCCAGATCCCATGCAAAAGAATTCATTAAAGCCGCAAATTTGAGCACTCAGGTTGTCAGGCCTTGGAATTCTTCAACTCCAAGGGTCGTAGGCTCACTGAGGTGGAATTTTAATGTTGTCTCTCACTTAATTTATTTTTTTTAAAGTCCCTCCTTTGCTGTGCAAAACGGGCAGTTAATGAGTCAGTGCATATTCCATGTGGTTCTCCCTTCCGCCCTTTGTTGAATTTGTCACTTCAGACCTGAATTAATACAAGGCTCTGAGAACAGACAAATAAAGATGAACACCTCTTTTGTCCTTGGCTTTTACATAATGTTGTCTGTCTTGACTATTTATATCCCACGCCACCAGAGTACCTGAGTCTCTCATAACCTCAAATGTATGCTTGTTCTCATAACACCCTATGGAGAAGGAAGGTGCTTTTTTATTTAATAGATGGGAAACTGAGGCATAGACTTTCATACACCAATTAAAAAGTATAATTAAACCCGGAAAGTCTACCAATACTTGGTTTAGTGACAGAAGCTCAGGATTAGTTTTGTCCTAGTGACTGTCATTCAGGGTTTTCACAATCAGTGGACGTTTCATTTTACACAACAATGTAAGGCAGCAAGGTATTATTTTTCACACATTTTACACATAAATGAGGAGCTGAAACACAGATGCAATTAAGACCCCAAGTGTCCACTGATTGTTAGTGCCCTTTTTCTGGCATATGATCTTTTTAGAATATTGATCAGTTATATTATGCTTCTAGCTCTTCTACAAGTCCAGATCCCAAAATCTCAAATCACCCACAGAGAAAATAGGGGATGTGCAGTTTATGCAGAACACCTCCCATCCCTGACTTGTCAGGAGCCTTCAGTAGAGGCAGAGATAGAGCCTAACTCTTCAGGACAGAACAGCTTTAACACCAAGATCCTCCTTTTCCTTCTTACATCTCCGTAGCTTATCGATACTAGACCTATCAACTTGTGCAAGCAGTGAAGTAGGAAGCTACAAAATATGGCTTCTTTGACTATGCAGCCTGATAACCATAGAGAAAGTGTGTGCAATTGTGTAATGAAAGATTAAGTTGTATCGCATATGGTAAGAAGTGAATTACATTTCCACATGCAAATTAAATTTTTCTCTTAGATGATTCTTGAGTGATTGACTTTGCAACTTGAATCATGTTCTTTAATGTGTGTCTGTGGGTTGCATATAATTTTGTCGGTGACTTTGGTCAGTTGTTCTCAGGAGCACACACAGCCTTGATTTGGATCAGAAGGCTGTACAGTAGTACCGCTTCATCACGTAACCTGGTGGGTGTGTGCAGCACCAAACAGTGCTGCCAGGAGATACGGTCCTCATAGCCCCACCAGAAAAGATGTGGTAGTATCATCCCACCCAAAAAAAACCCTTTCGCTACTTATGTTACCCAAAAGGTCTGGTCCCAGGTTTCTTCCCAGTCCTTTTTCCTTCTCTGTGGCATTCTTGTCTCCCAAGGGAAATTGAGCTTGCAGAATGTGTGGTTTTGAAAAGATAAAACAAGTTGTCATTAATGTTTGATTCTTAGCAAATAAGCAGGCTAACTCTTAATATGGGTGTTTTCTGATTCTTTTTTTTTCTTATTTACAAGTTTTAAGTGTCATATTTCTGCATTTATTCAAACCAAAGACCCTCATAAGTGGAAGGCTTAATAGCTAGTGAAAGCTGATGTCTGCTAATTTATTTTAGTGGATGCTAATTACATTAAAAGACAAAATAATTTCCTTTAAGTTCTTTAAAATTCAACAGTTATGCATGTGGATTTTGGGCTCTGTCTTTCTGAGTGAGTTATTTTTTATCTGAATAAATAATCAAATAAGAGTTTGATTCAATTCAGGTTGTTCATTTCAGGGCTGGTGAAGACAGGGCAATGAAGTTTGATCTGAATAATAATGTTTAAATTTCGCTTGAGTGGATTTCATCCTACTGTATTGAATTTTTTAATTACCTTTCATTTTTCTGAACTTCCACAAGTGAGTCATAACAGATGCTAAATGCACAGAGAAAGAGACATTTTCTATACAGAGCAAATAAGAATAGTGTAAAAAAAAAAAACTTGTAAGAAAAGACATTTTATGGATGCATCCTTGGTTTGTTATTGAGGGATGTTGATCAGTATTCGGTGAAGACATCGCCCTTTTATAGTATTTCCACTGACACTTGTCGCTTTTGATATATCTAAGCCCTTCAAACATAGTAAGAAATGGAGGAAGCTGTATGTGTTTATTCACAAAATAAATTGAATGGAACAAGTATAGTTCATAAAAGTTGGCATTCTCTCGAGTCAACAGCCAGAAAATGTAATGCCAGCAATCTGTCATGTATATGAGGCATCTCTTTCTCCAGACAGAAGTTGAGAGGGGTCATTGTATTATGTTCTGGTTCTTGCAAATGCATTTTTTCATTACTGGTTCACAGTATATTGTCTGAGTTGAACATACTTGGATTTACTCAATATAAACAGCATTTGCAGAAACAGAAGAACATGTTGTTTCCCCGAAGAAGTGAGTGGAATTACTGCCTGGAAACCAGTCACGTAGCAACAGACTGATTTCCCTTCCAAAACTTTCCAAAACACAAGGTAAGTACTCTTTTGTTGACCTTCAGTGCTAAATCTAATAAAGTATCAGTAATTACAGCATAGGAGAAAGGGCTGTTCTCAGCGCATGTTGCTTCCTTCAAAATTCAGACAACTTTCAAACTTTCACTCAGTGCAAATGGAGTGATTTTGGATTTACCTGAAAGTAACATGTCTCATTGTAGTCGTGAAGACAGACAGAAGTTTTAGAAATAAGAAGGAATAATTCTAAGTAATAGTATTTTAATTTTTTTTCTATTCTTGATTTCTTAAGACTTAATTCAAAGATGAACGAAGAAGAAATTGCTTCTGTTTCTGGTTTTAAGTTTGGGTAGCATATATTTGCAAAGAATTTATTGCAGTAGTGATTATTCTAATCACTAATCATTTGAATGAGGTATGTTTCAAATGTCAGAGATGACAAACAAGCGCAGTCAAACCACAGAGCAAATTGAGATCTGATGCTGCAGTTTTCTATGTCAGTAGCTGTGAATGGTTATACCATGTTTACAAATTACATTAACAGCTACAGTGTACCTTTCTCAAGCTTTAGTCATCAAAAGAAAAAAAATAAATTGAGTCTCATTTCAAAATATGATAAATAGAGGATGTTGGACTTTCAAGGATGCTCATTTTATTCAAATTAGCTCCAAAGATGGAATATGTAACTTTCCCCTTGCCATTTCTGCCTGATCGCATACACATTTGAAAAATGGAATGTTTTCAAACATTCCACTGTAACAAAAAAGCAGTATGTTGTCTTAACACGGTACTTTGATTTTTAATTATAGAACTATCAGGACTATGTGGAGAACAAGGTGTTATCATGGAAAATTAAGAGTGGGCCTTCCTCAAGTGTAGGGATTCTAGAACTTGAAAAGGTTTTTAGGACCTGGAAAGGCTACACTGGTGACTGAAGTGAGATGGAAGCAGAATTTGTGTGTTCTCTGTGTGGAAGAGCACCAGGTCAAGCCTGTGGATATGTTAATTCCCACCTCAACTTTTCTGCTGTTCATTATGAGGATTAGAATTTGTTGAGGGTCCCTGTTCATTATGAGAATTTTAATGCTTAGTAGTTGTGGGTTTTACACCTGCAAATCTGTATTTAATTTTATAGGTGGACCCAAATCTGTGTGTTCCTATCTCATTTTAAGTGCCACGTGCCTGATTTTTAATTGTCATGGTAGCTGTTGCTGGAGGTACCAAGGTGAGATTTCTGGTTCCTATTCAAGGTAATCTAGTATGCTTCCTTTTTAAATAGCATGCTTTTCATTTAGGATCAAAGTTTTTATTTAACATGTTGGGCAGGGCTCTGCTCAGTGCCAAAAAGATAATGACTACTGATTAACAGCAGTTTGATATAGATAAGGGCAACAAAAATTTATCATCTCGTAAAGTCTCACTGGATACATGAGTGTAAAGCTTTCTGTTCCTTGATACTCTTTCATTTCACATTAATAAAACCTAAAAAAAATGAGATATTCTATATTCTTCCTCATCAGCCTCCTTCCTCAAGCTGAAGAGAACTTCTATTTGTTACAGTTTCAGGGGATCTAAGTGAAGTGTGTGGAAGACTTGTGTTACCATGCATTCCCTCCATATGACAAACTTCTCCAGTTTCCATTTCATCTGGCTTCTATGGAAGGTTTCCTACTTACGGTAGTTGACGGGCATAATTCCTACCTGTGCTTAAGGATATTGTTGAGACATGGAAAATAAAACCTAGCTTCAATTTTTGTAGAGTGAAATGTATATTTTAATTTGAGATAATTACCACTTTTTAGCCCCTTTCCCTTTTTGCTGAAGGCAAGGAGCTCTTAGAGCTTTTCCCATGATAGGTCAAGTAGACAGCAACCATCTATTCCTTATTGCTATATATTGCTATTCTTCATGCTCTATTCAGCAACCATAAGGAGGTGAAAGTGCAGAGATAGTCTTTTCTGTTGAAAGGGTCATGTGAGGAAGAAATGCTCTGTGACGTAACAGAGAGTTGCTTCACTCATCACATGCCCACCTTGTAGAAGGTCAAATTCTGATCTCTCTCGCTTTGGTGGAAGTTAAATCAGAATGGGACTCCAGCAGTTTTTTTGGCAATTACCTTAGCTTTGTTCTTCACATTTATTAACTCTTTCTTTGAGTAACAGCATCTTGTTCCCGGTCTACTCTTGGGAACAAAAGATTTTTTTGCCCCCTATCTTTCAGTATTTCTTCAACTAGACAGCAGCAGTGAATATGTCTATACAGCTGGTAGTATTGTTGGCAAGCAGCGACCATTAGGACCGTGAATAGAGAGCAGTGCAGGGCATTTGGAGGTGTCTCATTTTAACTAGTTTTGGTGATTATGGTGCATATCCTTCTAACCCTGGGAGGCACAGGAAAGAACAGACACGTGGATGTAGATGCTCTGTAGTTTGCTCAGCTCCAGTTTGTGGTCTCTTGTGGTTTACAGTTTGTCGTTGGCAGAGTTTGAGGACTGTTTGCTAATCCTCACAACTGAGTGTGTGATTTGTGCGTTTGGTTGTTGCTAATGAACAGTTAAATTGCTGAACTTAATCTGAAGGTGCAAGGCTGATCTTGGCAAAGTTTTAAAGAAGCCAAGCAATCAAAGGACCCTGCTTGTAGAGACTTGTAAAGAAATGCAGACAAGGAGATTTTCTTCTTTCTTTCCATGATGGTAAAAATAAAGAAGAAGAAATGATGAAGAAGTGCTTCTGAGGAAGTAAGGGAGGTGACCCCCATATGCAATTATGACCAGTTGTAGAAATTATAGGATATGTGCTATTTATTTTAAGTGCTAAATAAATACTACTCATCCTTGAGTATTTGCCTGCCAAAATTTATAGAAGAGTGTCTCAGGTAACTGTAAAAGGTGATTTTAGATTAAATCTGAGAATATAATGGAACAGGAGAAGAAGTTTATAGAAAACATCTCGGGATGTTTAGGAAATACATGAAAGAAGATACTGGCTTCTGAAAGAAGACCTGAATTACAGCACTTGAGAGAAAATGTGCCAGCAGAAAGAGGAGGCAGGTTGTCAAGAAGGAAGAGTAATTAACTAAGCACAAGAGGAGAAAGATATTGGCCATTGCAAGGGACTGGAGCCTTCAGTAAAATGGGTTGGGTAGGGGGCAAAGGATACCAAGGAAGAATTAGATTCACACCAGTGCTTTCTGTAAATGCTCCTGGGTGTAAATATCAATGTAGGGAAGAAAATTTAAAGGACAATATGCACACACATCCCCCA
>KZ505890.1:286841-305569 GCA_002844005.1 Limosa lapponica baueri
ACCCTGCGATGTGCTGTTCAGCGGGAGGCTGACCTGACAGGGAGCCACGCACGTTTGCAGTGACTGTCACTTCAGTCTGCACATGATAATTTTGATACTTGCATTTCAGGTCTCATGATGACAGTTGAGCATTGACTTCTGTTTTAGTCAGCACAGCATACCTCTAAAAGACAGCTGAATGGTTTAAAATTGGCCAGGAGAGATTATACTATGGAAATGCTCTGTTATTTTGTAAGTCCAAAAGTCAACCTAGGAATCCTTTTGTAGGTTAATCATTTTAATGCCCTTACTAAAGGCTAGAAAATGTTGGCACCACTGGGATTATGTTTTACAAGCTATTTGCTTTACAGTTGGGAAGATAGTAGCAGCATCTGTTTGTTTTGATCCTACTTCTAGAAAAGACATCGGGTGGGGAGCGGGGACAGAGTTGTGGCTGTTGGTCACACATTCTGGTAAGAGTTCTCTGTAATTTTCCAATGCTTTTTCTCCGTCAGCTTTTTTCTTGTTCTTTTGAATATGTAGTAGCTCTGCTGGATCAGTTGTTTTTCAAAGCTGAGGGCAAAGTTTACTCAATTTGTTTATATAACTTTCAACATTTTAAGGAATAATCTCATTTTTGCTGCAGGCATGGAACTAGTGAACATAGTTATTGATTAATTATTCTAATTATGGTTCCTTAACTTTAATATATATATGGAAATGCCAGAATTATGCAGCATTTATTTTCTTTTGAGAAAGTAGGTTGGGAATATTTTGCATTGTCAGGCTGAGTGATTATTTTTTGCTTTGTATTTTGTCAGTAACAACATTTTGCTTCAAAATCAATTCAATAATGCTGACCTCAGGTTTGAGACGAAAGTTCAACTGGCTCCTGACTGTACAGTGATGACATTTTTTTTGTAGTACACTTATTTCATTCTTCATTTCTTTTCTTGTCATAGTACAGTGTTAACTTGGGTACAAACAGTGTTTGCAGAGAGAAGGGCCACCACAGCAGAATGGCCATCACCAGTTATGTATTCCATCAGGAGGCAAAACCCAGGCCAGAAAGAGTTGTAACAAAACATGGGGTAATAGGAAAAAGGAGTATTAGGAAAACAGACAAAGCACAAGGAACTGGTGAGATGTGGGGGTGACTGGCTGTGAATGGGAATGCAGGAGCTGACTTTATGAGACAATACTACATTTTTGTGTGTATATTTAGCATTGAAACTTGACATGAAATGAGATGGCCTGGTGTCCCCCAAAGATGACTTGTCATATGAATTTTTTTGAGGAAGCTGACTGGTGATTTTATAAAATCACAAACCGTGCCTCACAGTGATGGAGGCTAATTCCAAGAGACTGTCTTGGCTTATGGCGTCTGCTTGCTGTCCCCACAATGCCATCAGCACTGGAAATGGGGGACACAGTGAGCAGCCTGCAAAAGAAAGGAGGGATGCTACATTAAGGCTGGGTTTCTCAAAAGAGCTTAAGGAAAATAAGTAGAACTGAATTTTCCTTAAGCTTCTTTGAGAATTCTGTCACTTTTAAGCAGTAAATTAGCAAGTTGAACAGATATATTCCTCTTAATTTGAAGAAAATGTGCATTTCCATATTCAAGTAACACCTCTGTTGTGTGAAGTGCAATTGGAAATGCACCTTGGAAATGCACTGAGGGAGCTCTGGAACTCACTTTGTCATCCTACTTCCCTTCCCAGCCGTGAACATACCTCTCGTTTTGAATGAGGAGACAACATTGGGGTATACCAAGCAGAGCAATGAACAAGCCCTCTTTTTCTTCTTCATAGTCAGCTGTGATTACTACCACCCTGTCATATCAGCTAGATTTTTCTCAGATTCCTAATACCTCCTGTTTTCACGAAGTAATATAATGTAATTAGAGCAAGTCAGAAGGATCTAAAACCTTTGAAACTGGAATTTGCTGGTTCATTGAAATTAAAATATTTGAGAGAGGAACTTCAGTTTCCCATAAAAAGTTGAGAAGTAGAGGAAATAGAAATCAGTCATTTCATTTCTACTTTGCCGTGAAAATTCTTGGTTTTCCATTTAGATATGATATTGAAAAATTTCATTTTGATATAGTGAGTCAGTCATTTCACATGCTGCCTTCTATATTCTTTCATTGGATGAGTGCCCACTGCTTCAAATTGGGTCAGTTTACCCTTGTGAAATTGCTGTATAACATGCTGCAATGTGACTGGCTTCTTGAAGCTGTAGATTGATGCCTTTTATTCTTTGATGAAAGAAATAAAACAGTCTGAGAGCTGTCAGGACAGAATTCTTGCACGGTAGTGGTTACTCTGTGCCTCGTATTTGTAGCTGGGCAGCTTGTGCTACTTTTGTTAGAAACTGAAATGATTCAGTCATTTATCCCACTCCTCTTTCCTATTTCTGGTAAAAAGAAAAGTGGTACTTGAAGGTAGTTGCTTAAAAGGGGGAAAAATTCTAATAAAAGCAGCACCAAATTGGCACAGTCATTCAGAGTCTGGATGTTAGAACCAGCAAACTGTAGCACAGCAGCTCAGAAACAGCATTTTTCCATAGCCCATTTTCCATTTTTCCATAGGGCAATGAATAGAGACCACTTCAGTATTGGTTGGTGGTGAAATGATTATAGAAACAGCATTGTGACCATGTGAGCCATGAAAGGTGAGAACCCATAAGTACATCAGTCAGATCCCACTTTACCCAAGCTGGACTCTTCCAAGAGGAGTATTTGCTCTGTAACTGGTAATTTAGAATAGGTTTATAGAAACCAGAGGGGCTGAGCATAGGTATGGATGAGATACTGGTGCTGGCCTGTGGAATCTGGTTTTGGGGCTCTGGACTGGTGATCAGGAAGGAATTCGTATCATCAAGGAACAGTGAAGTTTCTTGTTGTGCCTCTTTTTTCCCTCTCTCTGTGCCATGGAAGGTGGCCACGTTCCCGGGATCACTTAGGCATTTTACCTAAATAATTTGCCTTTTGTTGCAAGAGTTTATAATAATCTGATAATAATCTTAATTCTTTTCTGTTTTATTCCTATGGCCCATTGTGATGTTTTGAGCATTTGGTGGTTTTTCTTGTGTTAAAGGTCTTGCAATTTGTTTTGCAGCTCATAATGCCATGAACATGGGAAAAGAGGGACATATAGTGGATATTACTGTCTAGTGTTTGGGGCTAAAAGCTTCCTACACTATTGCAGGCAACTAAACTTGATCATCTATATATCTCCTTTCTATTTTTTGCTGAGGGATTGTTCATTTTGTGGTTGAGCGGTTGGACTTGACTTTTAAAGGTCTCTTCCAACCAAAAGAATTATACAATTCTACAATTCTTTTCTAGCTAAAAATATTGTCTCTGTTTTGCTGACTGCAAAATGGATGGCTTAACTGAAGAGCAGTCTGTGTGATATGCAAGTAATTTTTTTATCAGCTTGTCTCCTCCAGATCAAGGACAAAGGAGAGCCCACAAGGAAAACCAGTATGCCTAATCAAGTTTGGACACTGCTGATACAGAAATGGTCTGTTTTAGTGTCAGTAGGCCACCAGCCCTCAAGCTCCACTTCATGGTGCTAATAAGAGAGTTAGATGGGGATTAAAACTCGCAGAGTTCCCATATTCATCTTTGTGTATAGCATGAAAATAATTTGTTGATATTGGCACTGAGTAAAACTGGGACAGTCTTCAGCCTGCAAAGATTATCAATAGCAAATTATATTTATCCAACAGCTGATAAAACAATGTTAAACTACCCCGGGTTCACGTCCACCCTGAGTTACAGCTGTCAGCAGCAGGGCATTTTGCTATTTTGAGTGAGGCTGTAGGATGGAAAATTGCTCCTGCCCCACAGTTTAGCATCATCATTGTGTTTTCCTCCAGGCAGCGTTTGCATCAGCTCTGAGACACAGTTTGGCATCTGCTTGGCCTTTCAATAGTTGGCTTTTCAATAACCATTATAAAATGTGGTCTAGAGTAAAGATATTTCTCTTGAAGCGGTTTGGCAGCATTCCCAGTGATCCCAGAGGGAAGAGCAGCTAAGACTTGTTCTCCAGCTCTGAGCCAGCTGTCCACTGGGCTGACCATGGGTGTAGCTGTGTGTACTTTGGCTCTGCACCACAACTAGCGAGTGAAGACATGGCCTAAGCTGTCCTTGGCTGCCTGCACGCCTTTGGCGTAGGGCTGCATAATTTGAAGTAGTGGAACAGGAGCTCAAGAGTCATACAACAGTGGTGTTGTATACAGTCATACATTAGGGATGTTGGTGGCTGGATGAAGATGAAGGAACACAAGGTGTTGCAGGCTTCATTGCAGTAGAGCCATCTCCCTTGCAGGTTGTGGAAGTAAACACAGGGGAGAGCAATTACACTTGAGCTAATTTTAGACGCGTTCAGCAGAGACATCTACATTTGAGTTTAGCATCCTAAGGTTCTTTTTACAAGTAATGGAGAGAAGTGAGCATGGTGTCTCTCATCCTATAACCAAAAAGAAAAATAATAATTGTTTCATTTCTGTCTGTGGGGTATAAACAAAACCTGTGGTGAAAAAGGCAAACCCAGACCTTTTGTAGGCAGAGTTTTACAATTAGTCAAATGAGGGTGGGGAGAGGTGGGGTGGATGACAGAGGAAGGGAGTACTGAAGGGCTAGCTCAAAAACTGGCTTGAGATACTTTGTGTTCCTGTGACTTCTCGGATGGTGGCCTCTGACATATGATCTAGATCGCATGCGCATTTTGCCTGAGTCTCATCTATTTCAGGCATGTGGTATCTGTGGGGAAATCCTGTATCTCATGCTCTCCCCTGGGTTTCCTGAGCATTGACATCATTTCTGACAGTGAAGCAGCTGATACACGTCAGCACCGTATCCCCCTGCAAGGGTGGTCAGCAGCACCTGCTTGGTCCTGTAAAGCCAGACCAAGCAAATGGTCATGGTGTCCCATGTAAGATCTCATGGGCATTGAGTAGCCCCATCCTGTGCTTCTTTACACCTTTTTGCCAGTCAGCTGTCACTGACCCACCATGACTGTTGAAGTATGATGAAAGCATTTAATGCTTTTTCCAAAAATGTAGTTTAAAACATTTAAAAAAGTTAAAACTTTAAAATTAACATGGCCTTTCCCTCCCTAGTTGGAACTGATATGCAAATGGAAACCATATACTAGTCACAGTCTCCCTCTGTCTGGAAACAAAAGATGTCTTTTTCCTTTAGGGCCCCATTATTTTCTCCAAGGAAGTGATTGAACCTCATTTCAATTTAAGTTATAAATAGATATGATGAGCAGAAAACTTAAAATGTGCATCAAGTCTTAAAAATAAAAAAAGCCCCTCATTATTTTAAAACAAATCACAAGATATCTTTCAATCACCTAAAGAAAAGTAGCATAAGGAAAGACATACAGCCATCAGGTACTGAGGAAGAAGATAGGATGAAAAAAATGTACTTCCAAAACCCATTAATGCTTTTTGTCTGATCTATCAAGAGAGGTTATCACGTTGAGCACTAGGATTCATGAACAGGAAAGGTTAGTGAGGACGAAGGTTAGATGAATGTAAATAACTACAGGTGCAATGGGCACAAAACACTCTGAATTTACAGTGTCAAAGTCAAGCCAGACCCAACTGGTAGCTTTCTGTGGTAACATTATCCAGAAAAATAAAATATGATAAACCTAATCAATTTGTGTTTTCAGTAGGACACTTGAAATGGTGCCACGTGGAGAATTACTGTTAAAATTCAGGAGGAAGGGAATTTTCAGCAGTAGCTACTCAGTTGCACTCAAAGTAGAAGCATCAGGCTTAAGGGCAGGTTCTACCTGAGTTTTTTAATGTATTTTAACTCACATGCTTTGGCACAGGTTAGGGTTGCACTAACTAGAGCATGAGCTAAGCTTGAGGAAACATTGCCAATGCAAAGGATAATCAGGAAAATACACAGATGAACAGAAAGACTTGAATTTTTTTCTGTAAGATGAAAACTTGCTGATCACAGCATGACCATCAGATGCCAATATAATCCAGCTGTGACAAAGACACATTTATTTCTAATCTGTATCAAGTGATGTTTCCAGCAGAGATGAGGAATTACCTTACTAGAACATGGCTTATTTATCTGAGCAAGAACACTGGGAGAGGATATACTTGCTGTCTAGAAATAGATCAATGGTAGAAACAAGTGAAGGAAAATAACTGTCTAAGCCCAGGGAGAGTTTTGGTGCAAGAACAAAAGTGTTTAGACTGAACATGAATAAATTTAACCTTAAAATCAGAAAGAAAAAAAGGAAACCATTTGTGCAGTGCGATTCTGTAATAGTCTTCCAAAGAGAATAGTATGAACAAAATACCTAGCCAATTTTAAAGTGAATCTGGATGGAGTTATAAATAGGATTGTGTCATATATATGCCCATAGCTGCAGGGGGTTGAACCTCATGCCCTTGAGGCGCTTCTTAATTTTATAATCCATTTTCCTAATCCCTGGCAG
This sequence comes from Limosa lapponica baueri, assembly GCA_002844005.1. NCBI lineage: Eukaryota > Metazoa > Chordata > Aves > Charadriiformes > Scolopacidae > Limosa > Limosa lapponica. The sequence goes on from KZ505890.1 coordinate 293,303, forward strand.
ACAGTAGACACAAGATCATAAGATGGTAATGCCTTTCCAGTAAAGTCTTTTTTGTTTTTCTGTGAAAAATTTCTGAAGTCAGAATTCTTCTTACACCATAACATGACTAATGGCAATCTTCTGGAATATTGTACCATTTAAGAAAGCATTTCCAGTGCCTTGCTCAGAATATTTCATACTTTTATGTGAAATTCTTTGTTGGGTCCACAGTGAAAACACAGCAGTTGATGAGTCATCATCCTGGGAGACTTACAATTTGCAGGACTAACTCCTGCTCTGCAGTAGATCTGGCTTGTGAAAGGACTCTACTTTCATTCCCATTTTTCTCCTGCAGCACAGTCACCCTGGAAGGAGGGATTATGGAGGCACTCTCAGAGTAGCAGTAAACTTCTCTTTATATATATCTATTAAGTATATTTAATTAAACTGTGCTAAACTATATACTTTAAATTGGAAAGGACCAATTAAAGATGTAAAGGGTGTGGTTCATCTCACTTTACTTTAGATGTTTGCATTGTACACACATCTGAACTAGCTAGATTATGCTCCCTGTGTGCTCAGTGAAGAGACTTTTAAAGCATGATAATTCTAACCAATTTTACCCATCTACATTAGGGCAAGAGAAATTACAATCTAGAATTTCCTATTTCTCTCCATGGAATATAAAAGAAACCTGGAGCAAACAGTTCAGTCCTTTTTATGCAATCGGTCAGCTTTGAGAATTTATTGCCATGGCAGGTTCTGGAAGCAGGGTGTACCAGCAAACTCAAAAAGGGAGTAAGCAGATATGTGTACAGTGTGTCCATAAGCAGCTACTAAACAAAATAGGCAGGAATCTACCCCCTCACATCTCCAGCAGAACAGTGTGGATGTCTGGGAAGTAGGAGGCTAGATCTCAGAAACTGACTGGGCTTATTTGCGCTCTTAAAATAGCACCATGTCCTGTTGTTGCTATCAGAGGTACTGTGCTGGATGGACTGTTGACCTGATCCAGCAGAGCATCCCTTTTGTCCTTATCTTCTGTCCCTGTATTACCAAACGTGCCCAGTGGCTCATTTGGTAATAAATATCTGATGTATCTAATGCACTTGACTATAAATCATATCCTAATACTCTTGAACTATTTTATGTTTCAAAATACTTATATAAAATCTCCACTGTTTCTTCAGTATTTCTTTCCAACCTCTCTGCTTTTTTGCATCTTGCTAGCATAAGGAAAAGTGGGGTTTGATTGCTGTAGGTAGAACCTTACTTTTTTTCAAGTGCTCATTTCTACATAGATTTTTCCTTCTTCCCAATAAGATAGTAAGAACTTGCATATGTGTCTCATGCAGAGTATCGTAGCTGTTCTATAAGAGTTCACGTATAAAAGAACTTCCAGTGAAAAGATTGAGTTAATGTGATGCAATCTCTTCTACTTTCTTCCCTTCTTCCCCACCTTCCTTCCTTTATCTCAGCAAAACACCTGGCTCTTCAAGCCCTTCACACCCTGATTCAGGCCAACAATTGGCTTTTCATTGGTGTCTGGGTAACGAGTTAATTATTGAACTGCCAACTGCTCTGCTTCCTGTAGCATCATTGATTGAACCACAATTCCACGTAAGTTGTGTAATTTGTGAATTTCTTAATATCTAAAGCATTATCCTGACTTAGTGTATCCTGTCTTAAATCCATTTTTTCAATGTCCTTTTTACTACATACTTGTTGAAGGTTGTGTTGGCATAGCTGTGGCTAATGAAAACCTTTTTTGCTAGGACAGAATGGCTGGATGGCTCTCTCGCTACCTTATGCACCATATGGGATCTCTCAAATGAAAAGATTATTTTCCTGTTTGATTTTGGTAGAAAATACAAAGCTTTTCATACGTTTGTAGCATTAGGATGTTTAAGGGTGCATCTACAATAGCATTACAGTACAAATCAGGACTGGGTGTGCACTGTGAATCTCCTAATTGCCTCCATTTGCTGTACTATAGTTTGTAGCCTGAAGTGGTTTTGGAGCATCCAGCTGGATTGGTTTTGGATGAAGGTAACCTGGAAACTGCTCTGCAGAAGCACACCTAGTGTAATCCAACTGCTAATCGGCTCTGGTCCATGGGTTATTGTAGATACTGAGTCCTCAGCTATGCTGTTTGCTAAAGTAGATGTAGGTACTATCTACTGGATAGTACTGGATACTAGGCTGGAAATTAACTAGCTACATATTATAATTATATTAGGCACAAAGGTACACTTAATCTCCTTCTCCATCTAACAAACCCAGAATATGTGTAAGCCATCTGGCTGCTTACCTGAGCGTACTGGTCTAAAAATTCAAGACTTTATTTTGAAAAAAAATCAGTCAGTGGATTTACTGCTCTTCCTGTCCTCCTGTGTTTAAGCCTGAGATGTCTCTGATCAGCCTGTTGCTTAGGACTGGGGCTGCAACAAATACTGAGCTAGTTTACAAAAACCTCTGTGGCTCTGGAAGCATTTTGATGGATGTCTTCATAGAAATCTGTTGAAAGTTTCTGCTATACCTGTATAGCTCTTTGATCAATTACTTCGAGATGAGGCATTTCTCCAAACTCTTTAGTTCGAACTGCCCTCCTTTAAAACAGGCAATATTTAAATGGTAGGCATCTGTCTCAATGTTAGATATTGACCTAATTACCATAATTGTGCATCGGCTCCTGACAACTGCTAACGTACCTACCCTCACAGTAAATGTGAAGCAGAGCAGCATTACTGGCATATATACAGCTGGATGAAATGATGCCATATATGAACTTGCATTTCTGTTGTTCTAGTACATTTTGATCTTAAAACTGGAATTTCTCCCAGAATAAGTTATCTTTAAATTATTGAAAACATTATTGTACTTTGATATTGGATATTTACATATTACAGTGTACTGGCAGAATTTCCAAAGATATGGTTGTACAGAAACAAATGCCAATCCCAGACAAATTGCATAAAAAGTGTATCTGAAGCTGTCAGTTAACTGCTTTGTTAAGATTTTGATTTGTCCTTATGTTTCTGTATCTATATTTAAAATGGCCAGGGAAAAAAATAAAGTTTTTAGCCATATCTGGAATCAGTAGGAAAAAGAAAAGGTGGTTATACAGGCATTTCAATTTTTATATTCATAGTCCAATGACTCATTCATGTATACAAATGTCTTGACATCTCTGGCTTTACATTTTGTTCTAGAGTAATTTGAAGTTTACTATTGCACTTTGAAATAGGAGACAAAAGATAAATTCTGTTTCCCCTTGTGCCGGTTCCTTCAACTCGGACAGTATTTTTTAAAGACTTCATTCTGCAGCAGTGTTAGCCAAAGTGGTTTCTTTTGTGAAGAAAGCCCAATAACAAAGTTACTGTCTCTTCTTCAACAGATAACTATTTTGTCTCCAAAAGAGAATATGAACAGAGAATTGGCAAAGAGCTGGTTAAGGAAATCTGAAACATGCAAAGTTCTTTTAAAAAAATCACATGCTGGGCCTCCAGAAGTGCTCATTACACTGCCAGAGTAAAGTCTAAACCTAACTCTGCTAAGTATGTTTAAAATTGTCCAATTGACACGATATTTATGAATAGCTCAGTCTGTTAATATGATGTTAATTCTAGTCAGAAAATGTCTAGTACTATGGTGGTGAGAGCACAGAAGCTGAAACAAGGAGTGCTGAAAGAAGAGTAGTTAATTAGCCTTTACAACTGTATGTATTAACCAACACATGCCCTTTTCTGGGTGGCTTAGACTAAACAATTACCCCAACAAAACTCTTCCTTTTCTTTTGCTGTTTTCTATTTTTTAAAAAATTTCTTTTTATTTCTCTAAGGATTGGGTAAGAGCTGCTTTAGGTCTTTTACTGTGATTTCTTTTCTTGATTGCTAAGGCTGAGATTGCAGTACACTCTATATTGCATCGTATAAAATTACAGGATATACTTTCAAAAAAGAAACAACTGTAACTGGGTATTTTTATATCAACTTTATTAACATTTAGCTTCTTAGCAACAATGTTAAAACATTTATTCAATATTATGTTGGCCAAACTAGTTGGATTCCTTGTATACAAACAGATGAAACCCAGACTAATTTCTACAGATAATCAACAATATGAAGATTGTGTTTATAAAGTAAGAATTAGATACTTAATTTTAAATGCTTTTTATTTGTTGCAGTTTTCTGCTCTACAAGATTCCAACTATTAGCTCAAATGGAGCTTTTTACTGTGTTTGCAGACTACAAGAATAAAGCAGGAAAACTTTTATTTGTATGCTTTTGAGTTAACACTCATCTCTGTAGTAGAGCAATTTTATATCTACCAATAAACATGCATTTAGAAACAAGCATAAAGGGAGTTACTCATACCTCTGAAGTGTATTTTCATGTTTTCAGCAGGCTTTGGATGAGGTTCTAAATATCTTTTGCAAATCAAAGGAGATATAAATTTAATCTAGTTTAATCTGTGACTGCAGTATAGCCAAAAGCTCGTAGAAGAGACTGGATAAATACACATAAATCATCCTTGCCCATGAAGAAATGCAAAAATTAAAAGAATTTTTCCACGATAAAATTGGATGCTCCATTTTGTCCCTCCATCTCTTGACTGAAGTCATCATTATATTATTTGAGTCTTTAAAAATGTGGTACCCTAAGAGTTTATCTTCCCCCAATGAATCTTGTTTCCCCCATCTTTCCCTTCACTGGAATTTGTCTGTCCTCTTCTGGGTTCTGATTTGAACAGCTGCACTTCGTCTTCTTGATGGCTGCTGAGGAGTATGGTGATTCCTCAAAATCAAGGTATCTGACCAAAGTCTGCCTCCTCCAGTGACTGTATCCCCACTGATGAGATGTGCCTTTGCTGAGTAACCATTTTTAATTCCTCCTGCAGTTTCCTAGGTTTACCTTTCATAGCCTAACATCATGGAAGCAATAACATTAAGGAGGAATTATGGCTAGTAATAACCATTGTATTAATTAAAACTTGTCAGTTAGCCTTATGGTTCCCTGTGCTGTTGCAGAGATGGGCAGAAAACTGAGGCATCAAGACTTTGGCTGAGTCATTATGAGTTACCGGTCTTTCAGTTCTACTTGCCTTGTCCATCTACATGGTCCTATGATTCACTGTGTCAGCCTTTCAGGGGTTGTTGCTGGTGGAAGGCTTCTGGAGTGAAAATGTCTAGCTTAGATCCTCTTGGTTTCCCCGATTCTTTCCACAATTTTGTTACAGTCTTATACGCTCTTCCACAGTATATGTCCTTCGCACAGTCATAACTTCATGCAATCACAAGACTACCTCTTTAGAAGCCACTAGGGCAAAAAAAGTTGCACACAGAGACAAGCCTGTACCATTTGAGAAGCCTCGTGTATCCTGCCTTGCCTCCAGCTGCCAGTCTAAAAGACACAAGTGTCTCACAGGTCTTGTGTTGTGTCTGCTCATGCAGATGTCTCAGTAGTCTGGAACTTTCCAAATGGTACTAAATGCCTTTAAGCAACTGAATCGTAGGTCACAAGTGGACATTACCACTTCTGACATCTAGTGCTATGTGTCAGGATCCAGAACTACTTTCTTCTTAGGGGTGGGAATCAGTTGGTTAAGCATAGGTATCTGCTGCCATTCACATTGTGGAATGCCCATGATATTTGCACTGGCTCACAGTTTTGACACAAGATTCATAGATGACCCATACTCTTCTGTAGTAGCAGGTCTAGGTTAAGCAGGATCTCTCTCAGACCTAAGTTGGCATTAGTGTTGGGATTCGGTTGCCTGGAAGTAGCCTATAATACCGTTTGGATAGAACCATACCACACAGAGCTGGCTTTAAGCAAAAAGGGTGAACAAAACCAAGTCAGTCAATAGTTCCCTCCTCTCCTGATCAATGAGCAGTTTTGCAGCTAAAACAGACTCATGATCACCCGAAGCAGATCCCAGTAAGTAATGACTGCTGAGTCAAGATCAAGTGCATATGCATCCTGTAGGTTGGTACTCGCAATAGCAATACTGTATTTACTGGGCTATAATTCCCTTTTTCAGTAGTCTGGAAACTGTGAGCTATTACTCCTGAATCTAGCAATGATGTTGTAAATCCTCCCATGGTTTCTATGGGTCAGGACCAAGCAGTGGTTCTTCTTGGAGCTGTTGGCTCCTTCTTGCCTGGTACGGCCTCCTGATAAGCTGTGTATGTCTGAGGGTAGTCCATAGTTCGTTCTTCTAGGGCATAGCTATTCCTCAACTTGCTCAGCACTTAATACTCTTCCGTTTGGTACAGATTATGAAATATAAAAGTATAAAGAGGATTAAAGCTACAGGATATGGAGCCAAGTTCAAAATTCCTGCAGCTGAAGTGACCACACAAGAGGGATTCCCATCAAGAATGACACCCTGCCTTCGCTGTTGCAGTTTGTGAGTGATTTGTTTGCTATTGCAGTGCACTGTAATCATTGCTTTTGTGGCTTGTTTTACAACCAACTAGAGTTCAGATGTTACGGTTGAATGCTTTATTATTTGCAACAATCATGCAAAATCTACTCCAAAAGTTACTGGATTAAAGTTAATTTAGTATACAGTTTCAGTGATTTTTGCAACTTGAGTGTTACTTGTAAAGGTGTATAATTGAAATCACATCCTTCAGTCATTTCTATTATACACGCACAAACCAGAACATTTCAGGCAGGTTATACACAATGAGATAGTTTGCAGTGATTGCTTTATATTGGGTATGCATGTAGACACAGCTGGATCTCACATAAACAGTTGCAGACTGATTAGAAAAAGAAGGAAGGATTCCATATTCACATCTGGTCAAATTGTTATCTAAATAGTTGCCTGAAGATTGAAAAATGGTACCTTCACATATGTATTACTTATCCTGATCAGCTGCTTTTTGCATCCATCTAGAGGGCTGACTGGAACTTTCCCTTGTATTCCATAGCCCCTTGTCACTGATGTACAGCTCTAATATCAGAATGATTAATAGTGAAGATTATAGCAGAATAAACTCAGGTTATCATGTTTTCAGTGACTGAGCTAAATTTGGGCATGAACAACCCAAATGTTTGGTTTAAAAAAAATAATCTTTGTAGAGATCACCTAAAGTAAGTCCCCTTCATTCTGGGTTGCATTTGTCTATGTTATCGTACAGAGCTCTCATCCAATACTTTTGTTTTGACCTTGCTTAATGATGCTCAGCTTTGCCCTGTGCACACATACAAGTCTTGCCGCATGCCATTTTCTGTCTGACAGCCTGAAGGTTTTGCAGTCATTAAACAATGTTGCTTACTCCGTATCATTATTTTGGTTTGCTCCTCATTCATTTGAGGCCACTGTGGCATCTGATCTCTGACAGCTTGTATATATTGGTTGCATATGCATTAGCTGAATTCCTGTGCCAACTATGTAGCACCAAGCACCTCCATATTTCTCATTGGTAACCTCTACTGGTGGACATTTCTTTGAATTCCTTCTTTGCTGTTGCTGCCCAGTGGCTCTTGTTTCTCACAGAGGAACTCACAATGGGAAAAGCTATCCACCAGTGCATTCATCCAGAAATACCTTCTGAAGCTGTTTGGTGGGTAGCACCCAGTCAAACCACCACTGCTGTGATTGTCATTACCTTGTAGTGATGTACCTGGGCACTGCAGCAGCTACTCTTGTGTTGTGAGATTGATAAAGGACCTGTCAATTCATATTTGCAACCATGGAGCAGGTATCTTTGGGTGCTGAAAAAAGAAGGGGTCTAGTTTATGTAGTAGAAATGTTTACTATAGTACCCATTAAATAACTTTATACCCATTGCTTAATGTCTTCTCCCAGAGAGTGTTACTTTATGTTATTCTAGCCTCTTGAAAGTGACTTTTCTTGTGAACTAATTGGGTGAGATCCCCATGGTATGTTCTGGGCATCACCTGTTGTTGTAGTTGATTCTTCTGCTAAGCCCACACTATTGATATTCTTAAATATGCTGAGCTTGGTAATTATGCCTTTCACCCCCTCTGTAATTTCTGGATCACCATGTTAAGTGTCCCAGGAGCATCACATGCGCTGTAAACTGACTGACGTTCCTTGTTTTTGTGATAACATGGGCTCTACTGCTCCTGGAGGGGTAGCAAAGTTCAAATAAAGTGGTCATGCTGGAACAGCATTCCCAGTGTGGCTACCTATGCCAGCCTTTTTTGAATGTTTAAGAGGTCAGGTTTTGTCCTCATCTCCACTCCCATTGCTGCACCTTCTTTAACAACTTGGTTGAAGGCTTAATCATATCTGCAAACATGGATATAAAATCCTGGGGAAAAATAAACAAACTCAGAAGAGATCTGAACTCATCTCAGACTTGGAGGGCAGGGATCTTCCTATTAATTTTGCTTTCTGTTGATAAGGTGATTAGTCTGCTCCTAAATATTTTACTCTTTCCTGTACCACTTGACCTGTTCATGACTTCATTTAGAATCGTGCTCCCAAAGTTATGGCCTACTTAATTAACTCTTTCAGCCCTTTTTGAGTCTGGGTGGGGGTTAATACCTCATCTGTTCATGAAATTACATGGATTTGATCAGCCTCTGATAATTTTCCCCATGTTTGGATATAAGAATATTGTGTAAAGGTGGAGCACAGTGAAATCCTTGGGTGATGGGTGCATATAATGAGGTACTGCTGCCCCATAAATGTAGGGAAAAATTCTTCCCAGCCTTGCCCTGATAACAAGATCACAAAGACAGCATATGCAGCATAAGCTAAATTTGTTATGCCAGACTCTGGCATTTTTGCTACAACAGGTGTGGTTTATGGTGTAACAGAATTCATTGCTCAAAAATCAACCATTAGCTAGTAAATTTTGCTGTCTGCTTTTATGATAAGCCAGATTGGAGCATCAGAAACGTCTGATCTTCATGCAATTATTTGTTGCTCCAATAAGCTTTTTTCTGTGGGCTGGGGATATTTTTACTGCTTCTGTGGCTGATGGTCAGGACTCATAGACATTTTGGCATGAATACTCCTGCAATCTAATTTCTTTTGGGACCGTAGTTGGGGAAAAGCCTCTACCATTCATTTCTAGGTGAACTGGGGTTTTTAGGGCAGCACATTAATGTACCTCAGGAATAATTTCTGACTGCCAGTCTGTCAGCCTTTCCCAACTCTACAAACATGGATTTGCCAAATCCAGTATCAGCTGATGTTCTTTTAATAATGGTATGACAGGGGTTTCTTGCTGTATTTCTCCTGGGAAACTCTCAGCATTAAGTTGCACACAAAGTGTTCCAGTACATCTCCAGGAGCAGGTACATACTTCATTTTGGGTCAAATGATGAAAAAGTCCCCACTCATTGCAGGGGAGTTAGACTAGATGACCTTTAAAAGTCCTTTCCAACCCAAACCATTCTATGATGATTCTTTGAATTTATTTTGAATCTGCTGGTGTGCTCAGGGTGAGATTTGGGGTTAATCGTTAACACCAGAGCATAGGGTTTCTACTCTGGGTGCTTTAAATGCAAGGATAGTGGTAATAAATAACCTGAGTTCTTTATTCTGTAATTTTCACCCTGAATTGTAGGGTGTCTTCAATGTCTTTCGAAGCTAGGTTGCTGGTTTAGCTAGTTACATGAGGCCTAGCAAGCTGAAATCTTTTTGTCACTTCCTTGTCCATTGGGTGCACATATTGATGATGGGCTTTGGTCTTGTCTGTGTTTAATTCTATCTTTTGCTAAGAAATTTTTTCTTTCAAATGCATTGTTTTATGTCATTGGTCTTTTTTGTTTGTTTAGCTTCTGTTGACTGCTCTGAGTCTTTCCAAAGCAAATCTCTTCATGTGCTTCCACTAAACCATCAGAAATACATTCTTTTTCCCTGTGAAACACCTGGCTTAACAAACGTAGTTCCGCAGCATGTAGAACAAGCCTTTCCGAGTGCTATATTGAGGGGGTGAAATTGCATAGATGTATCTCTGTATATCTACCAGAAAACCAGGTCACTGATACTCATCACCTCTTCCAGAATTTTGACCCTTAAAGGTATTGGAAATGCTTGCCTTTTATATATTTTTATTTATTTCTTTTGATTGTCTATTTAACAAAAAATAGTTTCTTTTTTAAAACTGGTGTCACTAAAGAGTATATGTATTATTGTGGTTGTTCTCACTTTGACTTTTGAGAACAACAAGCTTATTCTCTTTCGGTTTCTGCCTTAGCACAGGGGAGAGTCGTGAGTTCAGTGGCTTTTGGCTTCTGAAGCTCTGTTCTGTAGTTTGAGCGCTTCCTGCAGGCAGTTCTCTACTCCTTTCTTGGTTTTTTTGTTTCCCTCTCCATCCAGTTTGTACAAACCTTCATGAAACCAAAGGTTTGGAACCATAATGGGTGTTTTCTTGCCAGTAGTGTTACAAATACTGTCTTCCAGTCTTTTAGCATCCATTTAATCTCAGTTCTCTGACTGGGCATTATTTTATCAGTTTTATGTATCCTACGTATATATTTGATATATTAGTTTTATATGAGTTTTATAAGAATTTTATATGCTTAACTTTATTTTGCTCACTACTGTTTCTAGCATCATGTTTCTTTCCAAGCAGAGTGTGACTTAAAATCCATTAATGTTCCTTTTGCTTTTTGGGCTAATAATGTATTCAGTTGCCACAACTTTTACCACTGTTCCCATTAAGGGTTTCTCCAAAGTCATGGGGTTTTTTTCATCCTCTTCGTTCTGCACGTTTGTCTGATGATTATTAGCTCTTGCAAAGTGGTGTTATTGTCTTGGTTTGTGCTGTTTACTACACCCTGTACAGTTCTGTGTGCTTGCTTTTGTGGATTATAACTAAGTTCTCCCTGTCTTTTTCCCTTGTATCTTTTTTTTTGCGGTATTTTGTGTACTTGAGTATGTCAACAGGATTGGAGCCTGAGCTGTCCTCGAAGAGGTTCATGCTCTGGTAGAGGGTCAGTCTCAGTTCCGGAGCTTTTATGTGTTTATATAGCTCCAGCACGCTGAAAACAATTTTGATAGCAATGATTATATCTTGGTCTTCCCCTAAATACTGCCTGAGCATTGTGTCCCAGATTCCAATCAGTCAAGCCTTTTATCAGGGACTATTTTAGCTCCCTTCAGTACTGCAAGATTGTCTCTCAGCTTTAAATCACTCAAACTGCTCTGTACTTTTATCTTCTTTTTGTACTCTGTTTAAGAATCTCTCATATCTTTAATATTCACATGGGTCGCAACATTCCTTGAACTATTTTTGTGCAGTTCCATAATTAATCTTTTCTGTCAGAGGTAACGGAAAATGATTAAACACATCAAGTGTCTCAGAAGCACTTGTTGTCAGAAATAAAGCTATTTTTATCTCGTCTCCCATTGCTTCTCAAAGTCAAATGCCGCTTAATTCTTTTCCAGATGACCTTTATTTTTTCAGAGACTGTTGCGACTCGGGAGACTTCAAACTGCTTTCCCAGCCCACTCTCCTCTTGGTGCTTTAGTTTATTTGGGCAGGATATCGACTGCAGTGGCTGTGCCAGCCTGCCCGTGTGGGGAGTGAGGGGAACAGGCACTTTTCACCTTACTCTCATCTGGGCATTAAAAATGGCTTGAGTGAATTGTGGCCTAGAAGCTTTCCCCTAGAAGCTTTCCCCTTTTCCCTCTTGCTGCCTGTGGCTTAGCTTCATGCTTTCAGGTTACCTTCTTTTTATTTTCATGCTAGCAAAGCTCCTCTGTTTTTCCTGTGATGGGGAGAAATGTTTTTTTATCTAGCTGCTGTGCCTTCAGACAAGTATTTAATGCCATCTGTGGTGGTTTTTCTGTGGACGTGAGTATCACACCAAACAGGGGCATTGTTCTGGAGTTAATACACTGCTCTACAAGTTAAGGTGTGTGGTTTGATTTTTCTTCTATATGTGTCATAATATCTCTGTTCCCAATAGGGAAATGTAAAATAGGAATGGTATTGCTTTCTGCCTTATGTATGGCAGACATAAATTCATTCGTGTTCATGAGGCACCAGCATGTTGCAGTGACCAGCAGAGTGCGAAAACCAGTGACTAAATTGTACTGAGGAAGGAATTAAAACAAATCAGTGTACTTCAGGTGTGTGATCAGTACTTAAAACTATAATGGTACCAAATTTTACATTAAATGGTTATAGACTGAAGAATGTTCACTTGGTGTTCTATGTACCATTTACAGCCTTCCAGTACCTGAAGGGGGCCTACAGGAGAGCTGGAAGGGGACTCTTTGTTAGGAAGTGTAGCGATAGAACGAGGGGTAATGGTTTTAAATTGAAAGAGGGGAGATTTAGATTAGATA
>KZ505890.1:314078-326660 GCA_002844005.1 Limosa lapponica baueri
CTTCCAAAAATGTTTCAAGTTGCTTCTTTCATAGGTGACATTTAAAAATAAATGCACTTTTAAAGAAGGATTTGAGGAGAAATTTTATGAGGTGCTCAGGAAGTGTGGGAGTGCTGTGTGATGACTTACAGAAGGGATGAGATGCTGTTCAATGAGAAATTCTCACTGAGACCAGTTCACAAAGTGGACCTGTATTGGCTTTTACTCTGCTGGTACGGCAGATGTCATCATGGATGCATGCAGAGGTTAGAAAAATACTGGCATTTGCCAAACACAAAAGTGTGATGCCTGTAGGAGGAGAAATATTCCATTTCCTTAGACATTTTCTCATGACCTCTGATAGAGACTGGGCCAAATTCATTGCTTATTTAACCACAGTTCATTTAATTGATTCACACAGGGTTACAATCAAGAATCCATGTGGTCTTTCATAACTGATTGTAATGAGGTACATTAATAAAACCAGGAAATGAGGATCTTGATATTCTTGTTGCCTGAAATAACGCTTTCAGTGTTACTAGGCTGGAAAATATTATGTACAGTCAGTACCCAGTTTGGGCTGACAGAAGATGGTGAGTAATAGAGAGAAACTCTGCTGGCTACAGAGCCAAACTCGAGTTCAAAAGAACATTTAAGAATGTGCTTAAATGTGTTGCTGTATTAGGGTGGGTCTAATTATGTAATTAAAATAAGCACACTGCTTTGTGCTTTCCTGAACCTGAGCCTTGCCCAGGAACATTTTGCTGAACCTCCGTGTTTAATACAACTAAAAGTGAGCATCATTTGGAATCTTAAAATAAAACTGTAATGCTGGCAATACTAACAGATGCCAGTAGACCCTGATATTGACCTACAAAGTGTGTCGTGATTTTTAAAAGTCAAACAGTTGACCCAGAATATACACGTATTTTTAGAAACCTTTAAATATTTAAGCTGGAAAATGTTATGCGATAAAAGATGTAAAGAGATAGAATTATCAAATAAAGAGGATCTTCCTGCATTATCCTTTCTACTAGAAATCTGTGGTAATAAAAACTCATCAGCACACCAAAAGCATTGTCAGGGTTTTCTCAATATGTATTTGTAGTGGAGGGGAAAGAGAGGAAAAAAAAAAAAAAGAGTATAACATTTGTTTGCCTACTGGGTAGTGCTGCATTGATGGCACGAAAGCTGCCCCGGAGTGAGCGAGCTGCAGTGTGTGCTCAGCAGAGTGCAGTGCAGTGCAGGCACTGGCTCCCTGGCTGCAAACAGTTCAAGCCTAGCGTGTGCTGCTCTGAGGCGAAGGTTTGGCGTGCCTAATTAGCAGCACTGCTCAAACCACTGCTGCAGTGCTACTCTTTCTAAAGCTAGCTTGTTTAAAAGCCAAGCCAGGTATCTCCACTGCCTTGCACAGTGCACCCGTGCATCCTGCCAGCTCCCTGAGTGCAGTTGAAGTATCTTCCCTGAAAAGGGCTTTGAGGCAGCCCTGAATCATAGAATCCCTTAGGTTGAAAAGTGCTTTAAGATCACCAAGTCCAACCATAAAGCTAACACTGCCAAGTCCACCACTAAACTTATCTGTCCTATTGCATTGTTCTTACACACGAATACCGCAAACATTGCTGATATGGTGTAATCTACAGAGGAAAATGAGCACTGCGATAAGCTTGGTTTTGTTCTTTCCCCAGCCATCCGGTACGACGGAGTTAACGTGTTTGGCTACACAGTTTGGTCCCTCCTGGATGGCTTTGAATGGCACAGGGGATACAGCATTCGACGTGGATTGTTTTATGTTGATTTTCAAAGCCACGACAAGAAGTTGATGCCCAAATCTTCTGTCTTGTTCTATCAAAAGCTGATAGAAAAAAATGGTTTCCCACCTTTGCCTGAAAACCAGCCCATAGAAGGGATTTTTCCCTGTGGCTTTGCTTGGGGAATTGTTGACAGCTACATTCAGGTGAGTCTGATGATAAAGCCAACAGGCTGTCCAGCCAGATCAGTGCACAAGTTCATATTGATACATTTGCTGGGTAGAGTGTCTTTGCCAATATATATTATCACAGTGCTGCATGGAGATGGGTACAAGGCTTTTGTGTCAAACACTGTCTTTCAGTCTTTACTAGACTTTCTGCGTGTGACCAAGGAGATCCAGTCAGATTAAGGTATGATAAATTGAAATACGACGATTTTTTTAGAAAAACATGGCAGAAATTCAAGGGGGTCTGATGCTCAGCTTTCCTGGACACGTTACGTGATCAGTTACTGGAAGTCAGTACTTCTTGAAAGGGAGTTGATTAGATCGGCTAAAGTGTATTTCCAAAGGTCCTAGTCTATGAAATGGGAAATTTTACTGCTTTTTCATGTCCATAATTTTAATGGTAAAATACTTGTCTGGTATGATAATATATGTTTTAGAAAACTTTCTGAAAGCTCTTCAAACTCCAGTGGCATGTTTCTACATCTTAATGCATATATATCCTGGTACTGTTGTTAGAGGGCTTCTGTGTTAAAAAAAAAGGTTTAGATGAAATTTCTGTGTCATTTTGTGTAGTACTGTGTCTGATGGGGGCCTTTAGTGCCCCTGGATAGCACCTGGCTAGATCATGGATCCAGTTCATAGCACTCAGTCTTTATTTCAACTAAATCTGATACTTTGGGAGAAGCTTTCACATTTTAAGACTTCATAGCATGTGTAAAAATTGTAGCTTAGTTATGGTCTCTGTAACAGCTTGGCTCTGTAATTCTCAGATGCTGTTTTGGCTTGCAGGGCTTCTCTAACCACAGTAAAGAGGTGTAGTTAAATTCAATGCTGAGGCTTGATCTAAGAACAGAATTTTTAATTTAGGTTTTCCACAAAGACAGGATCTTTCTTAAGGCTAGAGTATAGGGGACTTGTTTGTTTTTTTTCACTCCAAAAGTAAGATCTGACTTTGTTCTTTTGAAAAATACTGCAGCCTCCTTACCTGGTACACCTATTTCCAAGAAGATTCAACAGTTATTGTCTTCCTAGCTCCTAGATAAATTAGGGATTGGAAATGGAATTGCTGCCTTTGGGATCGATAACAGCTATAAAGTTGCGGAGTCAGTCAGCCTAAGACAGTTAAAAAATCCCTCCCATCCCCAAAACCTTCAAAGCAGAATATTTTCATTTCAAGAGGCCATTCAAACATTCTGTGCTGTAAGGCTTAGGTACTGTGATTTGTAGATGCATCGCAGTGGAAAAACTCTTTTGACAGCATTCCCACAGTATTAGTGGCAATGCATGCTTTAGTAATCTACAAGGGACAATTCTCCAGAAAAGCAATTTCCCTCAGACATGCTGTTTTTTATTACTTTCTTCTATAAGCACAGTACTGACCTCTCCGGAGAAAACAGCAACTGATTTTCAGCAGCTTCTTTATACAGTCTGCAGACCTCAGCTACAAGTTGAACACTGGTTGTAGGCTGACACCTGCTTTTCAAACAGAGGGCAGGACAAGAAAATCCAAACCCAGGGGGAAACTTGCACCAGAAAAAAAAAAAGAAGGAAAAAAAAGACAAATAAACACATATGGGACTGGTATCTTGTAGTTTGGGTCTTTCTTGTAAGAGTTACACTAGAGTGTGAGTGAGGAGATTTTTACACTGTGCATTATTTTAAGTAATTCACATTTCCATTTTCTAGTCCTTATTGTGTTTGTGATATTCATTAATAAATGGAAGTATAATTCTGTGGGACCCTAAGAAGCTCATCTTCTACTGTGTCCAGTATGTCATACAGGCAATTCTGACATCTGAGACCCTAAAGACTTATTGGAAATGCATTTATTTTTGGAATAATACATAGTGAGTTTACTTAGAGGTCTGAAAAAAAAATTGATTCAGGCATCAACAGCCTGCTGAAATAACTTGGCAAAGGGTTCACTATGAGTTAAATCAGGACATCTTTAGCAGGAAGGAAAAATTTTGCTTGTCAACTGAATTCGTGCTAAAAATCAAGTGCAGAGCATTACTCATCTTTCATCACAGTCAGGAAAAGAACTGAACACAGAAATTATGTTGCATTCATTATTTCTTTTACTGCATTCAGGGAGTGGTCTTGAAACTGAAGCTACTGGGTAATTTACAACAGTCAGTCTCTCTGTAGGTCCTTAGGTATAGCTTCTTAATCTTGAAAGAAAAACATTTTTAAAATACTATAGTCTGCTGAAGTTCTGCTTCTCTGGAGATCTGTCACAGGCTTAGTGCCTTATCCCTGAGCAACCCCTTGTTTCCCATATGGACTAGCACAATCTGGAGAAGACATAAACATGGTGACCATTAGCATAAGCTTGTTTGGAAAGTAGGATGAAAATCTTATATAGATTTGATACTTTTCTGGTGTCACATGATACCAGAAGATTAATTCATTCATATGAGCCAGAGATGTTATTCTATCAGAGATGCGAGAGAGATGCTAAATGCAATGTTTTGAATTAACGATATTCTTTCACTAAGTTGTGTCTGATCGTTATGATGCTCCCATCTACCCAGAACAAACAGCTTGAATCTGGTGTGTTTCTTATTCTACCTAGGTAGACACGACACCTGCCCAGTTTCTTGACTCTAATGTTTATGTGTGGGACGTTCACCAGACGAAGAAGCTTATTAAATTGGATGGAGTTTTCACCTCCAGACGCAAGCGCCACTGTGTTGACTTTGCTGCTATCAGGCTCCAGATCTCTCTTCTGCAGGAAATGCATGTCACACACTTCCATTTTTCACTGAAATGGTCTTTAATCCTTCCTTTAGGTAACCTTTCCCTAGTCAACCACACACTTGTACATTATTATCAGTGTTTTACTAGTGAACTTTTCAGAGCTAACATAACTCCTGTTGTTGCTTTATGGCAACCTATGGCCGAGAATCAAGAGCTTCCAGTTTCCCTTGCCAAATATGGAGCTTGGGAAAACCCAGAAATCATTCAAGCTTTTGTTGAGTATGCCAAATTCTGCTTTATGAGCCTTGGGGGCCATGTCAAATTTTGGATCACGATGAATGAACCGCCTGTGAAAAACTTGACGTACACCGCAGGGCACAACCTGTTGAAAGCCCATGCGAAAGCATGGCATCTTTATGACAAAGAATTCAGGAGATCTCAGAAGGGTAAAATATCCATAGCTCTGCAAGCTGACTGGGTAGAACCAGCTTGTCCCTTTTCCAGGAATGACCAAGAAGTGGCTGACAGAATTTTAGAGTTTGACATTGCCTGGCTTGCAGAGCCCATCTTTGGGAATGGTGACTACCCACAGGCGATGAGAGCATGGCTTCACCGAAGAAACAGTGTTGACTTGTATAATTTCCACTTACCTTATTTCTCAGAAGACGAAAAGAAGTTAATCCAGGGCTCATTTGATTTTTTTGCCGTGAGTCACTACACTACTACCCTCGTGGGCTGGGAGAAAGAAGATGCACTAAAATATGACCACTATCTTGAAGTTCAAATGATCAATGACATCACATGGCTGCACTCCCCCAGCAGAGTTGCAGTAGTGCCCTGGGGACTGCGTAAATTGCTGAAGTGGGTTAAATCGAAGTATGGCGATGTCCCAATTTATGTTATGGCTAATGGAATTGATGATGACCAGAATATGGTGCATGATAAGCTCAGAGTGTATTACATACAGAATTACGTCAATGAAGCTTTAAAAGGTAAGGAACCATACGTGGTTTATATGTCACAAATCCTGATATTAATATATGCCGTGTGATAGAATATGTTTAACTTCAAAAAAAGAAATCCTGTGTAGAATATTCTGTAAATGAGATGTTATCACAGCATAACAGATAATTTTTCTGTTGATTTATGATTGATTGGTGTTATTAAACATCAAAAAGACTGACCTTGCACATAGTCTGCATAAGACAGCAAAAGAACTTTTTTGTGGATTCAGGAAATTTAAGTAGATGCTATGTGAGCAGCTCCACTTGTATTTAGTCAGATTTTCTTCTTATTGCACTTCTACTGTTGTTCTCCGTTGTTGCTTCTCTCTACTGATGTGCCTCAGGGCTGGGTATGAGTTCTGTTCCTCAGCTGTCTCTGTATCTCATCCAACAGTGATCTTATCCACCAGTGATCTTCATAATAATTCAGCTATCTACCTCATTATGCCATTTCCTGGGCTCTTTCCTGCTCTTCAGAACCCAAACCAGTCTTTGGCTCTCTCTCTCAAAGATTCATAAATTATAAGGCAAAAAGGAGGCATTTTGAGTCACCCTATTATACAACACACACTGTTTTTTAAGGGAAGCACAAGACCTGAATGAGATAATTTTTACCGATGAGGAATCTTCTGCGTCTCACTGTGAGCTGTTGCAGTGGGTAATTATTTATGTTTTTATATACAAGTGTGTGTATAGATATGTATAAATTTTACTTCTAGTATTAATTTCTTTAGCTTCAGCTTTAAGCCATTTTGTTATCCATTTCCATGTATTTTACCTGTGTAAGTATTCACATACAGAAAACAAGCTCTCTCTCATTTACCTCTTTGATAAGTAACACAGACAAGGCTCTTTGTGTCCCTTACTATAAAACATCATTGGGAACCTTTCAATTATTAAACTTTTTTGCCTTTGCCAGCATTCTTCTTGAGAGGGGTAAACCCAGACCTGTTCCTACCACGGGCACACCTGTATCACAGGCAGGTGTAACATAACCTCTTACCCTTTTACTCCTCTTTCATACATCTAAGCAGCCTATTAGCTCTTTTGGCCGTGACAGCAGGTTGGTTACATGCACTCTGTGGTTATCTACTGAGATTTCAAACTTGGTTACAGATTCCTGTCCCCCAAAGCAGAACTCCCTCTGCCGAAGTATGGTTTGCTTGTTCTTTGACATCGTCACGCTTGGTCGTGTTCAAACGCCAGTTGCTTGCTTGTGCAAAGCTTGATATGCTAGTTAAATTATGACCCTCATTTTTGTGTTATTTGCAAACTTTGTGATAAATAGTTTTACTTTTCTTTCATGTCGCTGATATATTTAAAGTCATTAAATATCTTAGTGCTTAAAGCCAATCTCCATGACCACAGTCAAAATACACGTACTGTGACACTTACCTGCAATTACATTTCTAGACTTACTAGTTCTGTCTGAGACCAGTTGAAATATGTTTATTATAGGTTTCCCTTGACCTTGTAACATTCTATTTTCTTGATCCAAATGCCATGTGTTACCAAGACAGTTGCCTTGTGAAGTTCTAAGTATATTACATCAAACATCATTACTTTTATTGATCTGCTGATCTCGTAAAAAAAAAGTCAACTTAGCTTGACAAGATTTATTTTTCATAACGCTAAGGTGATTGGCATTAATCATATATATCTCCTGTAATTCTTATTTATCAAGCCTTACATAATCTATTCCACTCTTTTGCTCGGTAGCGAAGGATGGCTGGCAGTTCCATAATTGGCTAGGTCATCCTGTCCACTCTGTTAAATATTGGCTTTAACTTCCTCCTCCGTAATTTCCACCTCTTTCATGAATTACGGGACATCAATATTAAGTGCCCAAGATTTCCTTCTCCAGCATTTTCAAGCACTGGCTGAATGTTTTCTGCATCTGTAGTTAAAAACATATCTTGGCTATATTTGGGATTAAGGTTTCAATTTGTTTTTTCTATATTGCTTCTCTCCTTCCTACCACTTTAGACCGTACCAGTTCTTGGCACTTCAGTTTTCAAAACATGTGTGGATATGGCCTTTTCTCCTAGTTCCTGTTAGCCAGAGCACCTGCACATACCCCTGTTTTTTACAGGACTTTGTCATTCTTACTGATCTGGTACCGGTTTTCCCTAGTCATTTCCTTAGCTCCTCTTCTATCCAGCCTGGAAATAATTCCTATGTTTTTCAACTAAACTATCATAGGTAAGCCATATTTTCCTGTCTTTCCACATTCTTTGTCATAGATGAGTGTCTCCCTGCTAACAAGCCTTTACTAATACCTGCCCTGAAGTTCACTCTCCCACTTTGGACATCATATACTCCTTGACAGCATTTGGTCTGCCAGTAATACCAGCTTTTTCATTCTCTTTTCTTCTTCTGCTCTGGTATTGTGCTTTTGTCCATCTTGTCCTTACACAGGGAGCAAGCTCTTAACCTTTGCATCATGACTGATTCAGGTTTCTCCAAAACTTGCAGTTTTTTTGCAAGACCCTGTGCACTAACTGAGATGAATTACAAATTTTGTGTCCTTACTTCAGTGTGTCCTTACCTCGGTACCACTGAAGAGGAATGAGAGGGGATTTGGTATGTGTGTGCTCTCGCCTTAAACTTCCTATTCTGCCTTCTTCCTCCAGCTGGTTTCAGGGCCTGCATGTGGCAGCATTTGCGTGTGTAACGTTGCTCACCTGCATTGTTCCAGGGGAGCCAACAGGTTTGAGCAAATAAATGATTCCAGAATACGATACGGGACCCTTTGGACTGAGGCTATATGTTTAAGTTCTTTGTATACCAAGTACATCTTTGCCAATTGAAAATAAAGAACAGCAGTAACCATTTATGTAACACCGTTAAATCCACGTGCAGTTTTACAAACACAAACTAATTATCCTGGGTAGCAGCTCTGTAAAAGGACAGCTGAATGTTATTTCATTTTACACATAGAAAGTAGATTAGAGGTACTAAAAAGAATTATTTCTAGAGGCATATGAAAATTCAGTAATCATTAGCTTTCAGTCCTGTGTTCATTAGCTAGAAGATGTTGCTTTAATTTGTTAAAAATAGTGATTTGTAGAGATAAAATATTACAGTTTGCGTTTACTACTGTGGATTGATTGGTTTTGTCAGGTGGGACTGATGGCACAAGGTTAATGCTCCAGCTGCTGGACCTTTTCCAGTAGCCAAGTTAGCAGTATTTATTGTGGACATGTTCTCAATAAAGACTAATACGGGTCATCTTGGATCAGAAACTCAGGTCAATAACAAGAGAGGACCGTGACCTGCATTACCTTTCCACTTGCACTGGTGATATCCCAGTACATGACCTTGGCATGGGCGCATCTTTTCCTGATGTCACTGTGCCTTTGCCTAGTGAGAAGTGCAGCCTGATGTCCTCTGTTCCTTGGCCGTCCCCTTCAGGAGGTCTCTGCGAGGCAGAAAGGAGCAATCAGAGAAACAGGTTGCAGAAATCCAGGTGCAGGAAAACCAAAACCTGTATTCTTTGATACTTGAAAGAGAGAGCCATCTTTTCAGGATAGGCTCCATGCTGATCATTAAACACAGTCATGCACTCACAGCTGTGTTTACCAAGCGCAAGGAAATAAATTGCAGGATACTTTCAGATCACACTGTCTGGCAATGGCTGACAGATTCTTACTTTTTATGAGAAACACTTCATCGATGTACATGTACCTTACCTAATTTTGGGGAAGAGAGGTGCAGATGTAGGTTTAACATCCCCCTGTCCCTGCTTTATGTACTGGCATATGATACTGCTCTTGAATGCCAAAGTGACATTTATTCATTTCTTTAACCCTTTGTTTTCTTTCACAGCTTATACCTTGGATAACGTTAACCTGCAAGGATATTTTGTCTATTCTTTTAATGACAAGACTGCTCCTAAATATGGTCTCTACAGTTACGTTGCAAATCAATATGAACCAAAGCCTTCTCTGAAACATTACAGAGAAATAATTGACAATAATGGTTTTCCTGGTCCTGAAACTACTGAGTTGCTGTGCCCAGAAGATAAAGCCTCATGTCCTGAATGCCACTTCTTCCGAACCAGAAAATCTTTATTAGCCTTTATCTCTTTCATATTTGTTGCTTTTATTGTTACTATATTCTTCATTACTTACTACTCCAAGAGGGTAGAAAGAAGGTATAAATAGAGCTGCCCCTTTGAGTACATCACTCACTGGCCTTTCTCTTGCATCTCCTTGGGAAATCTGAAATAAGAGTGCACAACGTTGTGATTGCTTCAGCACTAGGAAGGCATTTACCTTGCCTGGTACTGCAGGACATTGACACTGAGAAGAGATTGCTAGCATATGGCTTCCAGAAATCATTTTTTCTGGTTGAGTACATTTGGTTTATGACCAGTCCTTAATTCCCGTGGTTGGAGTTGTCTCACAACTTTCCCTGGGACCTTTTATTGAGCAGATGCTTTCCCCTCCTTTGGTTGTCCCTGGCTGAGCTGGACAGGTGAATGTATGTTTTGAAGACATGGAGTGGTGGAAGAGCCTGAATGTCAAATTCTCCAAGAGAAGACTGGGCACAAACAAAATGGTTTACTTTTCAAAATCAGGGTTTAATGATGATGTTGCTTGATCAGAGCCAGCACCTGACTGAAGGAGTGAACGTGACTGAGCAGAGATGGAGGAGAATTGCACAAAGCAGAGCCAACGGAAAGGACACCCTCTTTGCTAAAGCAGACACAGGGGGAAGACCAGGGGGACACCAGTCTGTGCTGCTGGGAGCTCTCAATAAATCAGTTAACTACTACTCAGATTGCTGACGGCTGCATCTGACTTCAGGATGTAATTGGGGAACTTCAGCTGAAGGAACTGTGTCTTTCTCCATGGGGAAAGCAGCAGGGGTAAGTCCAGGGATGGCAGGGGTCATACCATCTGATGGGAAGAGATGGAAAGGGTGAAAGGGCTTCCCTTTGATTTGCTCAGTGAAAAAGCAGAGAGCAGGAACTGCAATGCCTTTGCTGTCTCAGTTGTCAGAAAGCTGCATGCCTGACCCTGTGCCCATGGACACGGCAGGGCTGGGGCACCCCGTTGTACACAGCTGGCACTCAGCTGCTGCCCGGTTACTTACCTGCTGGAAACTTGTGGGTAATTCAGTAAGATGCTCTCTACATGACATTTGTGTTGAGTTCAGAGACTTTAAGTCCCAGCATTTTGGTGTAATAATCCAGCACTTTATTGCTGCTTTTGCCAGGGTCTGAGATGTTGGAGCTGTTGGTCCGAGCCTCTTCCAGGTTGGCTGGAGGGTCTCCTTTGAGCAACTGGCTCTGGCAGCATTTCATCCCAAAGTATTACTGAACGTCTGCAGGCCTCTCATTTTTCTCTCAGCAGGATAAATTAGCAAAATATTAGCAACATTGTTTATTATTAGGAATAGAGAGAATGGGAGAAAACCCTACGTTATTTTGCCTGCTCTGTGAATCACTATATTAGGAGCGTCGTTGGTATAAAGCAGTGAGGTCATTTTTCTCCGCTTTCTAACGCTAGGCCTGCATCGCCTTCAGCTGTAATTGTATTTTTATTGCTATGTGAATAATGTCACTCACTGGAAAGAATATTTTAAAGGAAATGTGCTCTGTGTTAATTAAGAATTATTTATCTACTAAAGCTGATTATGCTGTGTTAAATGTGATGTTTATCTACTGGATGACTAGTAGATGACTAAAGGACCTCCCAGGGTTCCTTTCAACCTTAACACCCTGTGATTCTATACTGTAAATTAAAACTTACATATGAAATATGATTTTAATTTGTAACTCAAGATTATATTTTTTCTTAAATAATCTATAGAAATAGAAAAGAGTTATTATCTTATCATAAAGATTAATATATTTATCCTCCAGTTCCAGTCTTAAAATGGTGTGTCTTTGCACTAATGTATATTTTGGTATTGAGATTAAGGTGAAAAATGCAGGGTAAATGATGAAGTATTAAAAATATGTTTAAAATTATTTTTAGCCTGGTGGGACTTGCTGAAGAAGAGCAAATTTTAAACTGCTGTATATTTACGCATTGGTGCCTGGCACAGTGTGGATTACAAAGCCGTAGCTCTCCCTAAATGTGTGAAATGCCAAATGGCTTTCTCCATGGCATGTCACAATCACCTTGCAATCCATTACTCCAGTCATCAGATGCCTTCACAGTGCATCACCAAAAGTGATACAGTCATTTAATACAAACTGTAGCCAGGCCATGCCTAACTTGTATGTTATGTGGGTGTGTGTATGTATGTTATTTTGTTGGTGATAAAACAAAAGAAGTCTGGAGCTGATCTTTCTGAGCAGCCGAGCGTACATGCAGGCCTCCCCTGTGTTTAAGGAGGTTCAGGGGGCCTGGGCAGGGCAAGTCCGGAAGAGGACGGGTGCCATGCTGGTAGGCACTGTCCTGTCCTGGCACTTCACTCGCCATTAACCATCCAGCGAGTTGCTGCCCTGTGCTGTTTGATGGCCCAGCCACAGCACAATGTGTGAAACAGCGGCCCAAGCACAGAGGAGACACTGCCGGCTCTTCCCATAGAGGCTGGGTGATATGTAACCACCGACAGGCAGATGGCACCAGCTGGATATCTAATTTGTAGGTAAAATGGGATTTGTTGCTATGAAAGCTGTATGATCGCATCCACTCATGGTGCTGTGACCCCTAGGAATAACGCAGCCTTTGGCACAGTTCCCTTCAGAAGGGTTTTTAAATATCACTGCAGAGCAGCGACCGGCTGGAGCTGGGGACAGTGGTTGCCAAAGTCCTCTCCTCAGCAGCCTGCCTGCCGTGCTGCCTGTGCACAGCCATGCATAGCTCTCGGCGAAGGAATTGTATAATGATGGGCCTGGGAAAATAGAGGCTGGTCTGATGGAGATAATGGTATGGTTTTGCCTCGGGAATCTGCTTCATTTTA
>KZ505890.1:331990-380227 GCA_002844005.1 Limosa lapponica baueri
GTGTCCCGGCAGGATGCTGGCTGAAATGATGGCTTGGCTCTCAGCAACACGCTGGCTGTTGCATTGCTGCCTTCTGCACCCAGGACTCTGTTAACAGGCTTTGGGCAGCGCTGTAAACCAGCAGGGCCGCACAAACACAACACCTGACGGAAGAAATCTGTTTTTCCTCCCGCCGGAGGGAACTGCGAATTGGCCGAGTGTTTAGTTCAAGAGGTGTAATGGTATAAACTACCTGCGCTGTAAAGTTTTACGAGGTGACAAAGTTTTGTAGTCTGGCAATAGTGCAGTCGAGCTGGAGGCCATCGGATGCCCTGCCAGGAAAGAGAGGGGAGCAAGCTGGCGAGGAGGGCTTCCCGGCAAGCCGCAGCCTCTCCAGTCAGCCCGGAGGGCGCCCGGAGGGGTGCAAGGCTCCTGCTCCTCCAGCCTGGGACAGGTGTGATCCAGGGGCTTAGTGCTCCGTGAAGAACGGAGCAGGCCCAGCTCCAGCTCTCTCACCACCTCGCTTCCCTCTTCGGGCATGTATTTCTTTACATTTGGGCTATGAAATGGGGAGCTAAATACCAAGGTATGACATAGGTATGCCAGGGCGTAAAGTTTGTTTAGAAGAGAAACTACTGTTTATAAGCCTTATGGATTTTTTGTTGATGGTTACTACTCTGTGGCAACCCTTCTGCCTCCCTCTCTCCACTGGGATCAAATGGGTCTTCTTTCCAAAAGCTGAGAAAATAAATGCTGATCAAGTAAGCTGCCAGTGTTGCAATCGTCTGTCCCAGCACTAGCTGAGCCTTTAAGTCCACTTCTGGTGGAAGTTTATGATTTTTATACACATTTGTAACTCATTTATCTGCCACATTGCTGCAGGATCCATGAGCGGATATTGCCTTTTCTTGCACCTCGCAGCGGGAGGCGGCGAGGTCCTGCACTCAGCAGCACGTGGTTGCTCCTGCTTGGTATTCACAGGCACGTTCCTCCAGCTGGTGATATATTATTATTGGTCTGGAAGAAATATAATGCAACCAAGCTCTTATTATTTTCTCCTTTTATCTGTTTGGTCATATTAATGTGGGATAATCATTATATAAATGCACAGGAGACACAGTCAAGGACACATTCATTTTTAAAGTCCTCCAGTGCTCTTGTACTTCAGTCATTCGTCTTCTGTCTTTAATTACAGCAAGTGATCTCAGAAGCACTTAAAAGATTAAATTACTCAATTATTTGAAAAACCCAAATGCAATAACTGTATCTCTTTTCTGATAAATACCAGTGATTGCTGGAAAAGGTTGCCCAAGGCAAGAAATACTGGGAGGCCAAGGAGGCCATATTGTAACATTTTGGCTTAGCCCAGTGATACCCATTTAATTTTTCATTATTTGCAACCATTATTTTTATTTGCATTGATGTTAACCACAAATGTTTCCATCCCTGTCCTGGTGGTTTCAGCAGCGAGGTGAATGTCACTGCTCAGCTATTACAAGTGTCTTGGCACCTCTTTTGAGTGCGGGGAGAACTACGTGAGACCACTGGGTGATAACTCCATCTTAAAAGGACATAAGGCCACGGTTGGACATTGGCATGACCGCGTGGTGAACCCCATTCAAGGCGATACTTGCAGATGGGGTTTGGTTTGGTGTTTGTGAATAAAACATGTGTCGTGGCTCACTCCACGTTGTGGTGGGTTCACTGCTGGTGGACTGGCCATGCCAGTGGGCAGTCCACTCTGGCTTGGGCTCTGCAGCCTTATGGGAAGTGGGAAAGGTGGCTTGCCAAAAGCTAGCTCTGAAATGGGTCTCTTACTGTCCCACAGACCCAGCAGGGAGCTGTTGGTGTGCCCTGCCTGTGGGTATGGCTGCCAACGCTGTGACAATACAGCTGCAGCAGCAGAGCTTGTCCTTCCTCATCAGCAGCCCTATTCTCACCAGACATCCCTAAATACAGCCACTGAAGAATGGGAAGTTTTCCTTACATCAAATTTTCTACCTCCTTTGCAAAGCAGCAGACATGATGAGCTCAATGCTGTGAGCCTGGGTAAGGGGTACAGGCTGGTGTGATCCCTCCTCCCTGCGGCAGGAGGAATGTGACTATTCAGGGAAAGAGAAATCCAGGCTAAAGAGCTAAAATCTTGCACTTTCTCTTAATAGGCCCAGTTCTGAGTTCCTGTCCCATCAGGTTTTGCCCAGCTGACACTGGGTAAAACACCGGACCAGCCATGAACCCATGGGCGGTTTGCACTTAGAGCCATGGTGGGCTCTTTGCTCATGCTGGGTAGCCAGCAGTGTGGCACATGGACGGGTGTTTGATGTTGATAAACAAACTCCCTGCTTTCACCTAAGCCCATGGCAAGTCTCTAAACTGAAAGATTCAGGGCGGGGGGTGAAAGGACTTGCTGTTTGTGGTCAAGCCAGACGAGCTGTGGTGCTTCTGGTCCTACTGCCATGAAGTCCTCCAGCCTGGCTGGATTTGGCAAGGTGCAGTGTGGTGGCTGAGAGGACTGATGTCAGGCTGCACACAGGCACCCGGCATCTGTCCCACATGCGTGGCTGGGCACTGCTGGCCAGCAGATGCTGCTGAGAGGGTTACTGTCGTCTGCTCCCCCACCTGTGGTTCCCACATTTATTTAATTTGAAAAAAAAAGAAAAAGTAATTTGATATGTATCCTCTCAAGGAAAAGGAGTCATGCCAGCAAGGAGCAGGCCAGGCATGGTCCGGGGAGGGACAGATGGCCCTGTGGCTAATTTGCTCCCATAAATCGCAAGCTGTTGCAAATCTTCACTGTATGGAGTGCTGGCTCTGTGTTTGAGCCATGCGTCTGTCTGCGGGCTGCTCCGAGCAGGTGAAAGAGAAAGAGCAGAGCCTGCAGTTTTAGGCTGTTTCCCCAGTGCCCTTTGCAGAATCGAGTATTTTGATTAAGAAATAACCCATAATCCTCTCGCTGGCTGCCAGCAGAGCTCCATGCAGCTGCTCTGGCAAAGCAGGGCAGTCAGTCTCCTGCTGGAGCAGAAGCTCTTGCCGCAGAACCAGGTATTTTCTCGTTAAAGCACAGAAAACTGGGCCCCCATCCTGTCTCCTTGCAGACTGCTGCCAGTGAACCACACACTGCAGTTTCATTCTCTGCTCAAGGTGAAGAGCAGCTCAGTGCATTCAAACCACGGCTACCATTAGCCTCCCTGTCTCACCAGACATGCACGCACTGGGAGAAGACTGAAGGCTCCGACTTGTCATTATGGTGGGGCTAAGGAGCACATGTGCGGTGGCACAGGCTCTTGATTATTTTCCTGCTTCCTTGGAGGAGAGAAGCAGAAACAATCTCTCTTCACCCTGGAATTTTGTCCCCACTGTGGGGCATGGGACATTTGCAGAGTTGAGCCCTTGCAGGCTGGCAAAGCCTGACTCCCCCCTGTTGCAGCTGGGGCTGGGACCACTGACCATGATGACTGAAGTTGAGCCTGGTGGTCTCCTGTGCAGCCTGGGCTGGGCGAGTGGGGTGCAGGCTGGAGCCCATCCAGAAGACGGGCATGGCATCATAGAATCATGGTTGGACGAGACCTTTAAAATCATCAAGTCCAACCGTTAAACCAGCACTGCCAAGTTACCACTAAACCATGTCCCTAAGCACCACAACTACACATCTTTTAAATACCTCCAAGGATGGTGACTCAACCACTTCCCTGGGAAGCCTGTTCTAATGCTTGATAAGCCTTTCAGTGTAAAAATTTTTCTGAATATCCAATCTAAATCTCCCCTGATGCAACTTGAGGCCACTCCCTTTTGTCCCATCGCCTGTTACGTGGGAGAAGAGACAGACCCCCAGTCACTACAGCCTCCTTTCAGATAGTTGTAGAGAGTGATAAGGTCTCCCCTGAGCCTTCTTTTCTCCAGGCTAAATATCCCCAGTTCCCTAAAACAACCCCAGTTCCCTCAGCCGCTCCTCAGAAGACTTGTTCTCTAAACCCCTCACCAGCTTCATCACCCTTCTCTGAACATGCTCCATGCAGGGAAGAGGACATGGGCTCAAGCTGGGCTTAGGCAGGGGAAGAGAGCAGTGGAAAATAGCTACTTATGGAAGGTCAGTAGTAAGGTAGTGGGAGAGAGATCCTCATTTCAGAGCAGAAGGAGATGAGTGTCCAGGTTACTTTTTCTGCAAGAGGTGCTAACCTTCACCAGGGGCATAAAGCCTCTAGCGTCTGGGTCCTGTTGCGGATGAGGGAGGGTATCTGCGAGTGTGTGAGACCTCCCCACCATGAGCCTATGAAAGACAGGCAAATAGTTATCTGCAGTGTTGTAATCTTTTCCCTGTCGTTTACTCATTAACCCAGACCCACTGTTCTGTGTTAGCCCTTGAGTTTCACATACCCGTGTGTTTGCTGAGCTGTTTCTTGCACACTGGAGTGGAACAGTCTATAGTTACACAGTGTTAGGTTAGTGTTAGGGATCTGCTCTGCTTTAGGAGAAAATCTTAGCTTTCTACATAGTATAGCTGAACAACCCATGATGTTGAGGAAACCAGATGCCTCACAATTTCAATTGTACTTTTTAACAAAGTCCAGACGCTCACCTTGTTCTGAATTTGGGGTTTGATGCCCCGTATCCCTGGTCCCAGCACACCACAATGTGAACTGCAGTTGTAACAACACAATCCGCCTGGCCTAGCACCCATCCAAATGAAGCCCTTGTGCAGCTGTGACGGACGCACATCTGGCAGGGACAGCGTGACATGGCCATGCTAAATCCCCAAGGGACTGCGGGCGGGTCATGCCATTTGTGTGCTGCTTTCTCTCTGGCTGTCTGGCAAGGTCTGTGTTCACTCCCCAGCTCTTCCATCTCCCTTCTGAACTGGAGCAGCAGCATCACTTTTCCTCTCCTCCTATTTGATTTGCAGGGTCCAGCAGTCTTCTGGGTTTCGTTCCAGTATTTTGATCTCACAGTCATTTCAGTATGTTTAGCCTGTGCTCTTGTTTAACAACTACCTGCCACCTCTGAGGCATGCCACGATCCTCCGAGGCTCACACCAATTTTGCACAGTGCATCAAACAGCAGGATGCCTTGCAGGTGACTCCTGCAAGGTGGTGTAGAGAGTATGGATGCCCAGGAATTCAACGTTATAAAGACTGCACATACCAGGAGCTGAAACATCAGTGCTGTTAGGCTTAGGACAGCCTGTTTGTCCTGGCATTGCTACAGGTGGGTGGGAGCGAGAGATGGGAATAAGAGTGCATCGCATAACTATAGTTTTTGCAGGCAAGGATGGACTTAGGCAGCTGACCATCTCTGCCGTGGTAAAGAACTGGAGTAAAGTGCTTCCTTTCAGTCCAAAGTCTAATACTGAGCCTTTCCTGACATAAAGGCTTATCCTCTCCTGGATGGTCTCTCATAGATGACTCCCTGCTCAGCATCCTTTTTTTGAGACTGTTTCTTTTGATAAGTCAAGAGAGAGTTGGAGAGGTACAGGCCCATCCAAAGGGACATTTATTTCCACCTGTAGATATGTGTAAGACAGACCACAGGAACCACTATCCTGCTGTATCACCATCACTATCTTTTGCAGTGGCTTGATGGATTTGAGATGGCTGAAGTCTGATAATGTGAATCTAACATTCAGCATCCCAGCTCCACAGTCACTCTTATGAACCTAGACTTGGATGATTATGGAAAAGTACGTAGATGCAGAAACATGGCTGAATTCAATGGGAGTCAAGGGCCTAAACACTGGTGAGGACCTGAGTTTACCTTTCTCAGGCCAGCCATCTTAGCTTAACGGCTTCTTTGGAAAACATAATCTTTCCCATGAAGCTCTTGTGTACTTAAGGACACTACAGGATAAGTATAATGGACAACAATATCATTTTGAGCCTAAAATCATTATTGAAGTCCCATATCAGAACAGCTTATTGTACAGCAGGTTGCAATAACGCAAGCAAGGGCTTAAATGTACTGTGTTTCTTGTGCCAATGGATGAAATGAGCGCACAAAAGAAACATGATTCTTTAGTGTATGCAAATTTATTCAACTCTGCAATTATTTATTTACAACTAATGACTGATACCAACAGATGAGGTAAAAATATGAGGTATTGATATGAGTATAACATTTAAAAATGCAATTATCATAATGTATTCTCAATGGCAATGTAACAATACAAAATACTGTTGGTAGCTGAATGGTAGACATGGCATAATGTGCATTTTAAAGAAATCTTATTTCATTGATACATGGCTTAGAGATGCCGGAAGCACATGACAGGGCTTCTGCAAGGGCAGGAGGACAACCCTGCCTTGCTAACGGTGACACAGAGCCCCTTCCAGCTGAGCAATGACTTGTCAGACAGGATAAAACTACTATCCAGGTTTTCCCTTCATTTCCTTATTTACTGTCAGACAATTGCCATTCCCAGTGCCAGGAATTCTGCGTCCATTAATACTGAGGCACTATTGCATTCATTTATGCAAACTAATGTAGCAGAAGTGCTCTAATTGCTCATGTTTTGGAAAAAAAGCCGGCACGAAACCTGCTGCCATGGCTACAGGCATTTGGGGAGGAGGTGCCGCTTTCTGGGATGGCAGTCCCACTGGAACATGAGGACTGGCCTTGTCCCACCAGCTCACAAGCCACCACTTGCTCCTGGGAAGGCTGGATGTGGGCAGCAGTGGTTTCTTGTGGCTGGCTGGTGACTGCCAGACCTCAACATGGCCACGTAAGGGTTTGAGTGCTCCCCTGCCTTTAAGACTTAAAAAACATGCAATAGTTGCACATGGCAACTATTGTTGGCCATAAACTGGAGGCAGGAGCTCAAGGACAGCCAACCTCCCTGATCCTATGAGTTACGCAACACCACTTGTGTGACAGGGAAAGAGAGGCAGGTCACGAGAGGAAAAGACAACAGTGACTTTTTTGGAGTCCGCTGCTCTGTGACATGACCAGGATAGGTCACCCTGCCCCTGTCCACCCCGAGCTCCTACCAGCTCAATTCCTTGGATTGAAGGGCTGTCCTCCACCAGCACAGCCCTTATGCCTATGCATGACGGCACATGGGACCATGCTCTAGCAGCAATCAAGGACCACACACGGTCCACCCCACAGCCCCCATACCTGGGGCAGATTCAAAGCACTGACAGTGCCACTGCATGAAAAGACTTCTCCATTTACTCTGTAGCTTCATGTAGGACATGTATCCTGCTTAATTGACCTCATATGAAATCTTAGTGGATTTTGTTGGAAGGACTGAGCTAAAACACTGGCTATGAATAACTCAGCTGGTTTATGCAGCAATAAATAAAGTCAAAGTGAACAAATGCGATTAATGAAGAACAGTATTAACAGGCTTGTACATTCTTATTGAATCATGGATGTAATACAATTTTTGGTCTTCAGTTAGTTAAAAACAAAACAGAACCCTGCCTTAAAGGTAATGTCGACAAATTATTATTATTACTTTTAAAGCATTCTTCCATTAGCAAAATAATAGGTCCCTGAAAATGAAATGATATAATAGGCTTAAATGGCTCCTACTCCTCATAGTCAGGGTGTAATCCTGCTCCCACCGATGCCTAGAGAGGCAGGATCATGCAGATCAGTGCAATATAATATGAAAATGCTGTTACTATAAAAGCAATCTTTCCAAGCATAGTCTGCATTTAGTCTTCTAAATCTCCAAGTTGTGTTTAAAAGCTTTAAAAAAGTTTAGTTATTTGTATAGTAAGAATATTAAAAGGTATGGTATTCATCTGCACATCTGCGTCCACTGGATGTGGAAAATCTGCTTTGGAGGTTCTTAACAATTAGCCATCTCTATGGGAGAAGGAAAGAACAACACAGAAACACTTACTCAGAACCTAGACAAAACATTAAAAAAACCATTTACAGTTTAATAACTTACCGGTCTGATTTCAGACACCTCAGTACAGACAGCATTACCTTGTACTCTCCAAGAATGAGCAGTTACTATGAATGCTGCACATAGTGAGGTTCTCTAGTGGCAGACATACCATTAATTAAGGCAACAGGTAAGTTTTCAACACCTTGTACACAAACTTTCTGCAGCTGAATAGAAATGGCCTTCAAAATGTCTACCTCAGTTACATTTCCATGTATTTTATTTGGTGAAACTGATCCACTCCTCATTATTTTTAAACATACAGCAGCCTCCCTCTTCCTTAGTTCTTTTAATTCTTCCTACGTCTATTTCTAGGTACCTTCTCACAGCATACACAAACAAGAAACATATCTGACAACAGGCGTTTCTGTTATCACACGGATTATGCCCGGTAGGCCTGTGACAATAGCAAACACAGCTTATGTAGTAGTGACACACTAAGAAACAAGTGACAGATTCATTTAAGGTCCGACTGATGCAAGTGATTTGCACTGAGTTATATACAAAATAATTAATTTATACATATACATATATATAGATATAATATAGATAAATATATACATACTGTACATAATTTATTTACAATTAAAATATGCTTCTTAGAAGCCTTTAAATACCAGAGTTCTGTAAAACACAATTATGGCAATAGTCTGATTTTAAAGTAATAATGATAAAAAGCTCTCAGAAGAAATGTTTACTTCAATAATTGAAATTATTACAGAAGGGATGTGGCGGGGGAACATGAAGTCTCCAGAACAAAAGAACTTTCCTATAAAATTCCTGTTTCACCTTTGTACAGAGCCAGATCTGGTCAGATTTCTGCAGCTTAAGTAAGATCTTTGCTTTCGGCCTTCCTGTTCCCTGCCAGACCCCGATTTATGCTCCCAGGAACGCTTCCTCAGATTTTTGTTTCTGGTCCCTCGGCAATCAGAGGCTGAAATGAGTTTCTGATCCTGGCAACTTCTGCTGCACACAGATGTCCAAAGCCTTTGTTGTACCACTCTGGGGAATGTCCTCTGAAGAAATGGAAAGAGAATTATTAAGAAACTCAAATACTCAAGAAATGTGCCCCGCAGCAATGAGCTTGTCATGCTTCCTACTCCCTGCTGCCTGTGGTGGTGGTGGTGACTTCAAATATTTGCCATTGTAAGCGTACTCTGAAGTTCTCCCTTGCAGTAATCAAATAAGCAGATTTTTATTTCTATGATCACATCGTAACAGCGGGAGACACTGAATGAAGAAATGAGCTTGGTGGATAGAAAACACTGCAGAAAGACTCCAAAGCAGCAAAGCTACACTGGCCATGTCCTCTGTTTCCAACATCTCCCTTCCCTGAGCTGGAGGTTTTTGCCCTGCTGAGTGGATATCTGCTTTTTGCTGGTGGGATACTTACTTTAGGTCAATTCTGCAGATGTGGGTCAGTCTGGCTTTTCCTGAGCCACAAGGCTCTATCAAGTACTGAGAGTCCATTACGATGGCTCGCACAGCTCCCATAAGAGGAGCCTCTTCGTGCTCCACAGAGATGGCAACCAGCATGCACATCCCCTTTGGCAAATCTGTCCTCCATGTCCTGCAGCAACACATTCAAGACAGAATCACTTTAGTAACAAAACTTTTGGGCACATGAGTAAGAACCAGAATTAAAGACATAGCTTGCTTGTCTGCTTATCCTTCTTGTTGCCTGCAATGCCACTGGACTGTCCTAGAAGTCCCTGGAGGAGTTCCATGTTTCCCAACTGGGAGTCTGACCATGATGTGGAATGGCCACCCATCTATGTTGTTGCAGGCTCCAGGTGGAGAAGTTTTGCTCCTCCACATGAGCATTTTGTAACCATTATGTATTACAGGGCATCATACAGCTTTTTGCAGACAGACAGAAGTTTTGGAAAGGAGAT
Organism: Limosa lapponica baueri; assembly: GCA_002844005.1. NCBI lineage: Eukaryota > Metazoa > Chordata > Aves > Charadriiformes > Scolopacidae > Limosa > Limosa lapponica. The sequence continues at coordinate 341,756 of KZ505890.1, forward strand.
AAACTGAGCATAAGCCATCCAGCAAAGTCTGAAATTTTGCATTGCACCCATGCAGACTTACAGAACAACAAATGCAGAAATCCTCACTACTACCCACATTGACTTCTGAAACTCCCAGAACATGTTTCCAGGGCATCTGAATTAAAAATAAAATGTCCTTTTATTTTTTCTCTCTCCCAAGTTTCAATCCTCTCTTACATATTGCAGAAGTTTTCCACCAAGTTCAGGAGCCGTAGACTTTAATACTTAATATTTTTTTTCTTCTCTGTAAGTGTTCTCTACATATTATGGTGTCTCATATCTTTCTCCTCTGCTCTTTCCTATGCTGTGGGAAGAAATGAGAAATTCCCACTGTGTTGTGTAATGTGCATCATCTTGCCATGGACTGTCTGAGACAGGGATTATGCTACCTTGGGAAGTATCATGTTTTAGAAGGTAAGCTGCTTTCAAGGACTGCTGAAGTTTGGACTTCAGCAGATAATTTTAACATTCTCCATTTTTCCTATATGAAATTGAGCTGTTATTCAAGACACTGCAGGAAGATACTGACTTCAGGAGGTTTTACATGTGTCTGTGCATTAATAAAAATGATGAGTTATCTTGGCAGATGAAAGACTTGAAGAGTAGGAAATCACACCTCAGATCTACTGTCAAATGCTGAACCAGCTACTGTGAATGCCTGCACAGTCATTAGATGTGACCATAGCATTTTGATAACTACATGGCACTTGGGCCATTTGTGAAGTGGAAAACTATGTATCCAGAGACTGCAGAAGACTTATGATTCCTATTCCCAGCTATATGGATTTAGACCAGTTTCTGTATTTCTCTTACAGTAGTAAAACCAGAGATGGCGCCTAACTTGCAGAGATGCTGTGATACTTAATGAACATTAAACATCTGAGGAATCTTTAATGAAAAGCAATGCCTGTGCAGGGCAGCGGAGAGCTGCATCAAATCCCAGGCATATGAAACATCACCCCTATCCTCTTACCATTACAGCCTTCTCAAGGGAGCCTAATCCCCTTGTTATGACTGTCAGATTGAAAAAAAAAAAGAACAACAAAGTTTATCCTTTCACAGCCAAAAGTTTGATTGGGAAGGAGAAAATTGCCGTCTGTTAAAACATATTTATTCATGTCCCCAGAGATGAATTATAATTTCACTGTTCACTTCCCACCAATCATAAGGTATCAAATTGACTGCGATATTGCTGGCTAACCTTGCTCTAGACCTAATGATATAAATCAAAATAGATAAACAACAGAGTCTGACAGATCTGCCTGATGGCTCTTTTCAGCCCTTAAAAACCCACCAGGATTAATTTGATGATATGTATTTCAGTCCTTGGGGGTCATTCTGCCTGGGTTAGTGAAAAGAATGAGAACTCAATGGCAAGATTTTTCTTTAACTGATGTGACTGCACAGCAGGTCTTTAAAGAACACAAAACACCATGAAACCTAATAGTGAACTAAGTGCCAAATAAGGGGACAGAATTATGGTCATCAAAACCTCCCTGCTGCTCCCAGACAATCTTCTTGGTGCTATCAGAGGGCCAAATTTATCACTGGTTTAACCCAATAACATTATTTAAGAAAATTAATTATAAAATATTTAATTTAGCCCAGTGTACTGTGGGACAGCAAAGGAAATAGAGTAATGGGAGAACTGGTGTTTTAACATTATAAAGAACTTTCAGAAAATATTTTTTAAATCTTCCCCGAAGAGTTCCAATAATTCTTCCTTTATACCGACAATATCTGCATGTTATCATTCTCTAAGAGAATACTGAAGTTCATAAAAGGGATGTACTATTATAATTATATTTTATTTGGCTCATCTTTTTCCTTCAATCTTTGTTCCCTGTATTATAATTCTGACTCACTGGACTATTTCCTTTGTCAAAACTGCTTAGTATTTCTCTGGCACATCATTTCAATCAAAGAAAGTAGAGACCAAGAATGGGAATGCACAAAATCATCCTGAAATAAATAACTGTAGGAATGACCCTGTAAGTGAAATATGTCAGCAGCTCCACAATAGCTCCTAGCAAGCAAAGGGCCAGGATTTCAAAGGCAGAAGGTACATGAGAGGAATATTCTTATCTGGTCTGTACAGGCAGATAGACAATGGCAGAACTGGGACTGAATTTGGAATATTGATACACAGCTATACATCTATTTGAGAGATGTCATCCACTGGAAGACAGACAGAATACATATCTACTGCCCCTTTCTGTTCATTTCTACACTAGGATTTTTATGGGTTAGCATTTCTTGGTCTACAAAAACTCCAACTGCAAATCTAAAATAACAACTTATATAGACACCATATAACAACCTTAGCTTAAAAGCATCACTGTCTTCTCTACTAAACATTTGGCTCTTAAACATCAAACATTCCCCAGAGAACAGCAAAAGCAGTGTAAAAAACAATTGGGTTCTATTTGCACTGTTTTGACAACAAACAAAGCGAAGAGGGAACAGCAGCTATTATCAGACATCTGTTCTAAGGAAGAAATGATATTTATGGCCTCCGGAGTATGCGCTGCTCAAATTACATCAGAGGAAAGGTCAGCATGCTCTAGGTGTACAATTTTAATTCAGTTTCAGAAATCAACACTGCTGCCCAGAAGTAGAGTTCTCGAAGCACAACCATACAGATGAGATAACACCAGATCTTCCTTGTATGCACTGCAGGAAGCAAAGGGACTGGAGAACTGCCCTTATCTTACCTTAGAACAACAAAGTCTCGGACGGGATGAGGAGCCATGCTGTTCAAAACATACTGGTAAACTTCTGTCTGCTTGTCCAGGCTCTCGACCACCTTCCACTGCAAGAAATCCTCATCCCAGAGATGACGTTCTCTCAGCACTCGGTTCAGGACAACTGATGGGGGGGCTTCAACTTCTACCGAGGCTTTCCAAAGCCTTAGGGGGTTCCCATCCCCAACCTGGAGCAAAGTAACAAAGAACATAAAACCCCATGATCTATATGAATATGTTCAGCAGAAGATCACTGATGACAGAATCTTGGTATGGGTATCTGGTTTTAGCTTAAGAGCATGCAGATTTCCCTGCTAACCATCACTATTATTGCTATTGCTGCTGCTCTTCTGTATGTGAAAACATATGCATACTAGTCTCGGATGGGGAACTGAAGTGATACATACTTCTGCTTTCACGCCAGCGTATATCTGGACCAGTTCCCATAGCGCCAGTGGAGTTGCTGTATTATTTCTGGTGTGACAGACACTTTTTCAACCCCAAGCATCCTAACTGCAATGAAGAATATGTCTGTGTGTAGAAGTGAAAACAGATGAAAGGAGAGACCAAAAGCCTGGGCTGAAATAAAGCTACCACCTTGGGCAATTTGATGCTGTAGCTGGGACTAAGCGTCAATTAACTCTCCTGGTTAATTGGTGGAAGAGCAGAACACATGTTGATTCACTTATGTGTCAGATACACAGATGTTTGCTGCTCAAAATAGCTGCAAGGGAAGTATTGGGAAAATGCCTTTCAAAGAAGGAACACTGGAACTGCTTGCTAAGTCGAGGCTCCTGTTACACCACCACAGTGTGCAATACGGGGAGTGGAAAGAACTAGGCTATGTAAAAGATGAATATCCCAAATTCCACACATACATCATATCTTCATGGTTTTGGGGCTACCATATTTCAGGCAGCAAACAAGTTAAATGTAAGCACTGGATCTTGCAACCCCTGCTTTTCTAACCCCTCCCTACGCTGGCATCCTCACATACCAACACCAGTGCTCCAGAAACCTGCAGCACCTCCCACAGACCCAGGATTGCATCCCCAGAAACCTAACTCCCACCTTAAATTATGTTGTTAAAATTCCTCCTTCCCAAAGCTCTCAGTTCCCCTGTCCTTCTGCCTGAGAGCCTCAGGAGCTCCCAATCCCTTCTGCAGTCTCACATGCCCGCGACCCCAGTCCTGTGCATGCCCCTATTCGCTCCCTCCCCTCTCCCACACCCTACTCCCATCCTGAGCCCTTCTCAACCTCTGCAGTCCTTCTCTGGAGAGGTCACTCACAGAAGCTGGCTACAAACCAGAAAACTGCGATTTCTTTGACCTAACAAAGCTGAGTAAAAGCTAAACCTGGCTAAGTAAAGCAGTGGGCAGCCTGAAGAGGTAGTTTTAATACCTATGGTCTGGCTGTGTTCTCCAGACTGCTGGCAAACAACAGGAGATGGTCAGAAACTTTTCCTGTTCCCCAGTCAAAGAGCTCAGACAAGTACTGTTATCTGTTGTTTAAAATCTCAGTTCTCTCTCTGGTTGTGGTGTTTGCTGTATCACTTACTTTATCCATTTTGGAGACCTTAGCTTGCTTTGTGTGCCTTTTCCTGGAACCTCATACTTGAATTATTATTATATTACATTTTAAACTGCTTTTAAGGAGTCTTAAAAAAAATAATTGTGTGCCTCACCAGGCAGAAGGCTATGTATTTAGCCATACAACAAGCCAGGGTGTTCCATAGCTAGGCTGTATTTTGCTTTGGTTTCTTTATTGCTTTTTCCATGTCTCCTCAAATTACCTTTTTGTAGCTGAGTTCTGTGTTCTCTATACTGGAACACGTGACCCATCCTTTGAATTTCTCTTTTGCTTCTTTCTGGAGATTCTGCATGAGACTTTCCAGGTACATCTGATAGTTCCCCCCTTCCTCATCCACTTGTTTCCCAAGCTCGTCCAGGGTGGGAGAATGCACTTCTGCATCGACATAGGAGTTTCGGGACTGGGTGACCATCTCATGAGGGACCTGTGCCACAGAAGGTGGGGGGAAACATACAGGGAAAAACTCCAGCTGAGAACTTTTCCTTAAGGCAATGTATTTCTAGGCGAATGGACCATTCAGCACCCAATTGCAATGAGCCTGTAAGCTATAAAATGGATACCTATTTCTGTCTTTGCTCCTTACATTGCAAGATGCGAAATCAAAGTAGTATAATGAAACAGTCCATGGCTCAGAATAGCACTACTCATGCAGAACCACATAAGACTGTCAACACACCTGTGTTGCTCCTCTAGCCCCCAGAAATGTTCCCTTGTGCTTCCGGGAAAGGGAGATACGAGCATTATCTCTCTTCCACCTGCAGTGAAAGATGCAGGGAGACTGCATCTCCCTGTGTAATTCTGGCTTCATTGCATGACACAGAAACAAAGTGTATCAGCTCTTCTTTTTGAGATGAACAAGTTTTAATTGAGGTGCTAAAGGCACCATAATAATATGAAATGTTAAACCAGCAGATTTTTATTTTAATTAGACTAAGATTTCCTAATCCAGTAATTTGGGTTGAAAACTGCCACAGAGTAATTACCCTGCATTTTTAATAGTTGCATCTTTGAACGCTAGAAGAGAACAGTCATAAAGAAATGAGATAAATAAACTTTAGATGGAGCAAGTTTACAAATAAGTGAGGCACCATCAATCTCTGAGCTAATACAAGACAGAAAATGTAAGCGTAAACATAAATACTTCAAAGGATGCTGCATTATGTGGCCATGAATAATGCCGTTTGAGTCTCTCACTCACCTCAAAAAGTTTGTTGCATTCCATTATCATGTGAGCAAGTCCCTGAGTAGCTGCCAGGTTTTCACTGAGGTCCTTCTGATCTGGCTTCCCTGCTGCATATTTTTTCTGTATTACTCTGTAAATGAATTTAGTGTCTCAGGTAAAATGAGCTGAATCTTTTTAATATGAAAGCAAACAGCAGCAGGATGTTCAGAACACCAGAGAGAAAAGCCTATCTTTAGTTTTTATTTATCACAAAAGATTGCTCAGATTGTTGGGCCATTTTTAAAGGAAAAATATTTACATAAAATATTGCTGAGCTGAAGGTAAAAGCAGGAAAGGTTATGCGTGTCCTGCATTATGTGTTGTACCTTTTGAAATGGATTTCTAACAGACAGGGTGTACAGTGGTTTATGTTGTTACTGCTAAAAGCACTTGCTCAGACACTGGTTATACAGGTACATGACCCCGAATCTCTGTATTCTTAACCAGATGGGAGAAAAAAAACAGTCAGCAGGGACATCAAGTTGGGACCACTAATGTTTAAGAGGGTCTATGCCCTGTTTAGTGTATGCTTACCATGTTACACACCATCTTAACGTGGCTTGAAATAAACTTGGTTTCCCAAGTGGCAGAATATAGCCAGAAAATACAGGGTGAAAAACCACTCACTGAAAAACTATGTATTAAAATCCTTTAAAACACGGTCAGTCTTTGACTTCAACCAGAGCAAAATCAGGCCCTTTGCTTTCACAGAAGCCCACATTACTTATGCAAAACTCAGTAGTGCCCCATTGAAATTTCACATGGAAAGCAGGCACTGCACATTCACAACAGCCAGCCAGAAACACCTGCCGGGCTTGTGAAAACACCTTCTGTGCATGTACAAGTGCACTTTTGGCTCTGCAGCATGGGCTTTCCCCTCTCACTGAAGCCATGGCCATGCCCTGTGTAACCTGTGCTGGAAAGCAGATGCTTTGGAAAATTTTATCCTGCATACCTTTAGAAACATGGAAAGCACCATTTTGCATTAAGGATATGACTATTTATGGTGTTGAGAAGAAACTTACCTTGGTGAGCTTTCTTTCTTCACTATATTGAGGTGGAAAAGGGAAGGGGCCAGACAGACAGCTATGTTCATAGGAGTCATCTGATTCTCCTCCACGGAGGTGACGTCGCTCAGGAAGCAGAGCAGAGTCTGCAAAACCTCCCGGTTCTCGTCAGACATCAACATGATGGCTGCCTGCACCGCCTGCAGCCGCTGCTCCTTGGGGACGTCTGAGGAAAAGCAAGAGACATTCAAAGAGGGTCAACTGTAAGATCAGGTAAGGAACACAGTTAGCACAGGCATTCACACTCTGGGAAGGGCTTTCTGAAGAGGCAGATGACAGGGAATGAAGGGGCGAAGACCAGCTGGTTGTTGGAGTGCTGTGGTATTTGCGCCTCCATCAAGCACCACTCGCCTAACCGCTGCATGACATTTCTCTGCTTATTTGAAAGGCTCTTCCTCAAAAAAGAGACTGAACTTCACTTAAAGTTTATGAAGGGAAAGTAGTACTCCGTACTCCTGTCTTTGAATGGTATTTTTCAGGTTTCTTTTATTCCCTGGGAAGGCAGTTCAAAAGTCTTAGAGAAGCTTCGGGAAAGTACTGACACTTGTGTCCTACACCATAAAAAGAGTTTAATGAAAGGGGTAATGGATACGCTTAAATAGCATCTCAGACAGATTCATTTCTGAAACTACCATAAGTTTTCTCAGTTCGGACTTGGAGCCCTCCTCTGGGTATTACATATGCTCTATATAATCGAACGGAAGAAGAACAAAAGTAGATTTACAGTACAGGGAACAACCTGCTTTTAAGCTCTGCCTGCTAGCCCTGTACAAGCACTTTATTTTAAAAGCTTTCTGACGTGGGTGACAAACGGAACACAGCCCAATGCTTCCAATTTTCTAGAAGTGGCAAGGCCAGGTCTTTCTGAGAAGTCAGGGGAGCCTTGGCTAAATCCATGGAACATGTCTTTTCTTCCCACAGTCTCCTGGTACTCCCTCACCTGTACTGGTGCACTGGTGGGTCTGATGCATAGAGAAGAAGACTGGCCAGCCTTTCAGTCATAGGTTAACACTTGGCAACTGAGAGTTTTGGGGAAATGGAGAAAGTTTCATCAATGCTATGCCATATAGACTACTACACTAATCATCTCATTCCCGATCCTCCGCGTTACAGCAAACTAAACCATTCTGGATATGTGAAAAAGGTCCTGGATATATGAAAAATCTTCAGTGAGTCCCAGAAAATCAGAAATCCCTTGCCAACACACTAAGAGAGGAAAAATCCTTCCTAACTTCACATCAGTAATTTGTTTAACAGGATGAAGGGTAAGAAAAACTCCCAGCTACAGATTTATTTAATTGCAGACATTATGAAATACAATTGGTATCCCAGCAATTTGCAACATTTTTCTTTCTGTGAAAGGAGTTTTATCAGTAACGTCTAAACCAGAAAAATATATTTGTTGTTGGTTACATGGAAAAAACCCCACTGCTACTCATTTGTCATCCAAACGTTGGTCTCCAGTGTCTACAGAGCCCATCTTTTCTTGTTCCCACCTTGGATTACACAAAGCCATCCTCAAATCTTTCTGAAATCCTTTAAGTACTGGTGCAGTTCAAGAAAGTGTTTCCTAGCACTTTTTTTGCCCCTCTTATCAGAACTGCTCTCTGATCAGAACTCTTTAGAAGAGTTCTCCAGACTTCCCACTGCAGTTCCATGTAGGGTTACAGAGTCAGCCTGTGCCCCTTTTTACAGCAATTTTTTGTTGGCTGCTAGCGATGTTTCACCAGTCAGCCTTGTGGCTGTTGCAAATACTAATGCCTGTTCCTGACTTGGAGACAGGAATTCCTTCTGGCTACAGACCAAATAGTGCTGATGACACTGAGATCTGCCATGTCTTTCTTCCTTTGGCAAGGGGGTAGTTTACTTGGAGTGTTTACTTGGCCTATGTCAAGATAGGACATTCCTAATTTTCATCAAGCAATACTTCAAAGGCTATTTGTTTCCAAGGACATGTAGAACGTGTCCTTCTAGTGGATAATCTTCTCCTTGGCCACTTCAGTGATGGAAACAATTGTGACTGATTGCCATTTTATTAGCACTGGGAATTTCTGTTGCTTTTCTGAACAAGCTCACTGATGTGTGTGTAGGCAGACAAGAGCTGCAACTTGTGAGCAGGAAAGAAGGGGAAATGATGGTCCAGGACTAAGCACAAATGGTTTTAGTTTACTTGTGTCCCAAGACATCATGTATGACCAAATCCACTACATTTATTCGCGATGCTGTCTCTCACGTGCAGGATCACAGCATTTCTCTACCAGCTACAGACACTGTGATGTTAAATACATTAGTGACTATGTGCCACAGACAGATTTTTACAGTAAAGGGAGGCACGGAAGTAACTTAGATTCTTTTGCACTGGGATTATACAGTGTTTAAAAATGGCTTTCTATTGTTTTGGCAGCTGAAACGTCTGCAAGTGAAAAGACTAGACACACTTCTCTTTAGTGCTTCCAATTATTTGGCTTAGGCTGGCTGGGTACGCTTTTCTGTATCTGCCAGAGCACCGGCTGACTGGCCTTCATAATGGACATTGTCAGGAAAAAACACTAATTCCTCTGGCGTTTCAGTGTTTTCCTCATTGTTTATTTCTCCCTCAGTCTGCAGAAGAGATACACAGTCATTTCCTGATTTACAGGGATTTTCATCATTCTGATGCATTTCAGTCTCAGATTTTGCTGAAGATTGCTTATGCTGAAAAGAAGAAATTCTGCTTTTTTTTCTTTCTCTATGAGATCTTCACACAGAAGCTGAGGATGTAAACGAAGGCAGCTTGTTGCTTTCATGTACATTTTATTGACTATAATGAAAAGGCAAATGATCAAAAGTCACAGCAAAGAAGAGGACTGCACAGGCGCATGTTCTCATGGTCAAGTACCACTTCTCCATGCCTAGAAGACTCACTTCTACTGACATGCCTACATGAAATGAGCCCATAGAAATCTGAAAAAAACATGAGTCTTTGTGCTTTTTATGTCCATGGCAGCCTGTCCTTCTGACTTCTTTCTGATTGTGAGGCTGATATTTTCAAAGCTTCTCAAGATTTGAACGCTGCCTTTCCATGAAATTTGCTAGTACTTTGACACTGAAACCTTTAGGTGGTTCTAAAAATCTTTCAGTGAAAGATTTTGAGGGCAGAGAGGTTCATTTATACACCTCAAAGACGAGCAGAAAAAATCCCACCCTGTGTTAACATAACAAAGTTTTTTGCAACATATTATTATACAATATCGAATATTGTATAATTGTTTATAATAATAAAAAAATTGGAACTTACATTGGTAGATGTGTAGAAAAGTCTCTCCTAGCTTACTTGTGAGGAGAGGTTCCGGCAAGTCTCTGAAAAATTGCTTTACCATGTCTGCCACATCATATGCCGACTGGTCTTCATAGCTGACGTTTTCTGGGGAGCTTTCATTCATCTGACGTAGGGCCTGGATTCGGGATTTCACTCCAGATTTTCGAAACAGACCCACCTAAAAAAGCACCATGTTGAAATGAGTTTTAAAAAGAAAGTTGTTTAAGGAATATATATATTAAAAAAAAATAGAAATCTATTGCAGGCAGATCAGATCATGACCAAAGCTTGGGTTGCTTATTTTACTCTAGGCGAGAACAAGAGAAGCATGCAAATGTGATGGTCCTAACTTTCCCACAGTCTTGTAGGCAAGTGCCTGCTCTCATGATGGGACTGTAAGAGTTAATAACTCTGCTGCTCTTCATCCCATCCTAGAGGGAGAGTTCAGAGTGCACGTGGTTTCCCTGCTGCCTGAAGAGTTTAAGCAAGATGCTCAGCTGATATAAATCAGCAGTGGCTTGCTTGGCTTGGGTGACTGTCTGTTGATTTACTCCAGCTGAGAATCTAGTTCCTCAAATTTATTTGGGTATGTATTTTGAAGACTAACAAGAAAATATTATGCTCAGCTAAGTAATAAATGCTGTGGCAAAAGATTAGTACATCCTGGTAGAACTTTAAAATCAAGACCAAATCTATTTTTTCCCCTTCCTGCTCTCTGCTTCCAAAATCCCCCCAATAGTTCCCTCAAATCCCACTGAAAACCCTAGTTCGAAAGCAGGGGCCAGAAAGGGATGACACGTGCAGTGTCACTAAGATACATTTTTATCCTGTTTGCTCTCTATTCTAAAGGAAGCGGCAATTCTTGAAATGATGCCTGTGAGTGCCTTCATGGCAGTGCTGCCCTTTTACCATCCTTCTCCCCAGTGGAATTCCCCCAGGGGCGAATTCCTGAGCCTTAACCACATTATTTATTCCCAAGTAAGTTTACAGTGTTTAACTTGGGAAGTGTCAGCACTGTTTTCCTTCGGTTTTGCAGGAGAAAAGGTGAAATATTGAGAAAGACCTATGAAAAAGGCGCATTTCAGGTTTGGAATCGTAGACTTCTGCTCCTCCGTGCCCACTGTCTCACTGGTGGTCAGTTCAGCTTTCTGCGTGGCATAGTCCACCAACAAAAATGTGTAAAGGCAAGGAAATAATGCCTTTTGGTCTTCTTCCCCTTACTTCTGCCAGTGCAGAGTTCACTTAGCTCCCTCCACTCCCTAGAACAACTCCCATGCGCAACTGTATGGTATTTAGGACTTTTGTTAATTTACACGTTAATGACACTAATTACACAAATCACACACTCCGAAGGGAGGGGATGTATTTATTTACAGGGAAATGAACTGCTACACGAGACTGGCTGTGAGCGGCTCTTCTATGTCTTCTTGTTGATGAATTTAGTGTTGCTCATGAGCTAAATTTATATGTATGAAGTAGAGAACTGGAGTGTGCCCTGTGTACATCTTGGTGCACCGTATTTCTGCTCGCAGGTGAAGCTCTGCTCTTTGTTCTGACAAGAGAATACAAGAAAGAGCATCTGGCTCTTTTTATCTGGTTTTCCCTTTCTCTTCTTCTTTTTAAATTCCTTTTCCTCTTAAAAATGTTTGCTGAAGATACAGAAGGACACATGCTAATTCTATCAAAAAAATACAGTTTTGGTCTGTGGTAGATAAATGTGAGAGCAGAGGCTCAGTTCTCTGCTTTTGATGGAAAGCGTCCTTGCTGGTGTAAAAAACCTTTAAAAACTTCCAGCTAAGTCTTATTCGAGAGGTCAGACATCAAATCTCACCTGTGCAATCTCCTGCTGCACATCATTCTGCTAGTCTTGATCTCTGTTTTTGTTTAATGATATTTATCCAAACTCCTATTTCCCTTTTTTCTTGGAAAAAATCATAATTAATCAAAAGAGGACTTGATAGAGAAAGATGTTTTAGGCTCTGTTCTGCAATATTACAGACTTATTCTGTAAATAAAATGGGACTATAAATCCAGTGATTTATCAGACATTGGTCTGGCCCAACCTCTTTATTATCTTCATGCTGTGGATCATCTGCTCTGCAAGTAGCCGTATGATGCATGACAGAAATAAAGATGCAGTTGACAAAGGCGAAGCAGTTTCTATTTCACAAGTTGAAACTGAATTAAATATCCTACAAATACTGGTGAGGCTCCTCATACCATCTTAGACATTTCAGTGCCAGGATCCAGACCTTAAAATGATTTAGAGCAACCTCAGCTTTACCAAGTGCGTGCAGTAGAAGCTCTGATGCCTATTCAGGACTCTAGACTGCCTTCTGCAGTGCATGGAACAGACACATAAGCAAGGCGCTGGGAGAGACTGGACGCTGCTTAGACCTCTGGCTGGGCATTAGGAGACTTTGAATTAAATGATAACAAGCAGAGAAGCTCTGTAAAGCAGGGAAGCTGAATTGCCTGGAGGGTCTTGGCCTAGAAAGATTTTTGGTGGAAAGATATTTTAAAGATATTCTAAATTTCTATTCAATATTTTCCCAATTCCACTCCAAGTGGATATTCTAGCTGAGTTGAAATGGCCCTTCACATAGCTCTGAAGCTTCCCAGCCACTAAACCCTCCCTCTCACAGCAGATACTTGTCTGAGACTGCCCACAGACACTCATTTGACTACCTCAAATCTCTCATGAGCTTTTTTTCTTCTCTTTGGTTTTACCCTCCCTTTTATTTTTCCCCCCATTTACTCCCCTCTCTTTTATCTTTCTTCCTATTGCTCTGCTTCTTTGCTGACAAGCCCATCCCTATCCCCACATCTCCTGTTCCTCATACTTGGGCAAGTGTCTCCTTCTCCAATCCCATCACTGATTCCAGCCTTGCTGCATCACTGCATCACTGTTTCTCCTATACTGGGTTTCCCTGCTCAGTACACAAACCCAGACTACCACAGCGATAGCCAGGCATGTCAGCTACTGAATATATTGCTTTACTGAATATATTGCTTCTAGTTGTCTCTATGCATCTTCTATTAATACATTTCCAACAGGCTATTCTTCCCATCCCTCAACTCCTGTGCTAAGTATGGTAGGCAGAACTCATCTCACCTCACTTTTGACACCCAGCAGTTAGATGACAAGATCTGACCACTACAGAATCTCTTTACAGTCAACAGAGAGAAAGAATAGGAAGGACTTGTGACTCCTCACTGTCTGTAAAGGGAAATGGGTGTGATTCATAACTAGGCATCTAAATTTTTTTACTTCCATTTTGGGGAAAATTACTGTAACTCAACAACATAACCTGAACAGCAGTTATGGAAGAGATCAATAATAGTAGAAGACTGAACTCAATCAGCCAGGGGGTTTCTCACACTCCTATGTTCGTAAAGATACATATCCTCATCCTGAGGGGAAGAACAGTAAAAATATGATTGGTATGTCCCTGCTCTGTGGCTAAAGGGAATAAAAAAATCTGAAATACTTTGAGGATGAGGGTCTCCCAGCTGGCCTGTTGCAGCTAAGAACACTATAAAAGGAAACGTACCGTAATGGCTTTGGCATTGAACCCCTGCTGACCTAACTCTATCTAGATATATCTGACTTTGTCAACAGAATACTTTGAATATTTTGCTGACTTTGCTCTCTATTCTTGGACTTTTATTTCTTTGCTAAGTAAATAAAACCTTTTGTACCATATCTTGTGAAATGGTAAATGCAGTTAACTCTCAATGGCAAGAGTCAAGTGTAAGCAGTGCAGATATGGGTAGAAGCTGGGAGTCTTGAGCTCTGATTCAATAGACAAGAGGACCTTACTCCATTCTTTGAGGTAGGCTATTGTATACAAATCAGCAGGACCGTTATAGCTACAAGAATTCAACAGAGTAGCTGAACACAAATGTCAAAATGGCAAACCATTAGTATTGGCACCAAGTCTCAAATCATCAGAGAGATCTGGCCCAACGTGATATAGCAATCTTCAAATAATTCTGGTACTAAGTACAAAAAGCTTCAGCATTGCTTGCTTAGGGCGGCTTTTCAGAAAAAAATGAACTGAGTCCTTGGAGTAAAGTTCATACCTGATCCAGACAGTTGTTCCGTAAGTAGCGCAGTGCTTGCTGTATGCTCTGGGGAAGAGGCTGTCCCGTTCTCTGGACATGAACTATCAGAGGAACACCAAAGACGTTCTTGTCCTTGTAGTCAGGGACTTTCATTCTCTTCATGAACTTTGGCACAGACCTGAAAATTAACAGGAACAGGTTGCATGAAAATAGCAGAGTACTTACACAGTCTCCCTGGGTAACACTGCTGGCAGAAATTGGTAACTGAGGGCACCTCCTTTTTTATAAAGATGGTGAAACAATGTTTAATGCACAATGCATGGACACTTAACAATCTGTATAATTGATGGATTTCTTGACATTTTGATAAGTTGATGGCCTCTCGCTCTAAGATACAGCATGACAATCTGCTCTAACAAAAAACCTTTACTGCGCAGCTGTCATCCAGCTGAAGCCAACATGGCTTAAATCATACATTAGGGACTCAAAGGAACGGCACAGCAAAGCATAATGGAGAGGATATCTGAGAGAAATGGAGGTTGAGTCCTCTAACATGCTGAATAATTCTTACACTACCAGTTACAGGACTTAGTATTTCTATTGACTAACAATTTACAGTCATAGATGATGGTGGGAAATCCCTATGTGCCAGAGTCATCCCTGGTGTTATATGATTCAACTTCAGTGAAGCTGGTGAGCTTCCTTTCTTCCAAAATGGACGGTGAAAACAAGAACAATCTGGATTCCCTTTGGGGGAGTCATGACTGCAGTAGAATCAAAAAAAAAAAAAAAAAGGATGAAGATGACCTGAATGTGACAAAGATTTTTCTCATCTGTGTGGGAAGGAGACACAATTTGGATTAAATGACCTACTGAAGGAGTACAGCATGTAACTTTACAGCTGTTTAGAGTCCCACTCCTATAAAACCTTAGAGACTGATTATACAAACTGAAGAAGTATTTGTCAGCAGGGAAAACCTCTGTACAAGCACCAGGATATAGAATTCTAGTATTCTAGTCTGCTTATTTGGAGTTAGTTAAAGGGAGATTAATTTCAGTACAGAGATTTTCAGCTGCAGGGAGCTACACCAAAGGAGAACTGTGATCTGCGGGTTCATCTTAGAATCAGAATAATTAAATCTTAGCCCTCTAATGGAGATTTAGAAAGATTTGGCAGTCCACCCTGCCTCTATACCCACTGTGGAGTGAGGCATCTCTGGCGAGTGACCCAAACCCTCAGCCTTGGATAGAATAAGCTGCCTTTGGAGTTGCCTGTCTTTTTCCACTGATCACAGACAGCCGATCCGACTTGTTCAGATTAAACTTACAACTTTTTGGAGTGTCTGGTGTCAGTAAGGTGGATCTTACGTGTAGTTCCTTGTATCTGTTTTTCCGTTTCTAAAGGCAAACTTGTCTTATCTAGCTCACAGCTGAATTTAGTGGGATTTTGGTGAAGTGCGCTGAACATGGAAATCACAATGTAAATGTCAAGTCATATTATTTTTGGATTCAGTGTCTCTGTGTATTAGGGAAAGTTTCTGTTATCCTTTTGATTATTTCTCAGATACTTACAATCTCTTACCTGTGCCCATTTCCATTCCAGTATGCCTGAGTCTGCGTTGCCCATCAGGGTTTGTATACTATTAAACATGCAGATTTCTGTAACCAGTTGCTACAGAAGGAGCCACCCTGCCAGGATTCATGTCCCTCTGCCCTTCACTCCACTCTCTGAGTGACCAGGTAGCTGTCACAGCTGCTACAGCTGCAAGCTCCCCCTAATGCAAATCCAGGACTAGGCTAATGCTTAGATCTTTTGATCTGCAGAGAAAAGTCCTGTAACTGTTCTATCCCTTCTTTTACAGCACAAACAAACCAATACATGAAGTACGCGCAGCAGCTGTTTCTCTTCGAATTACGAAATGAATTTTGGGGAAGACTCACTGTAAACATTTCCTACTTTTAATCACTCTCTCCTACTCCTGTTTATTTTTCTGGAACTGGAGTGTTGTTAGAGAGGCCAGCGTTGTCTCTCTCTTAGAGCACAGGAATGAAGTCAGATCTCCAGGATCTATTTCTGACTCTGCCACTGAGTCACTGGGCAGCAATGGATTAAAGGGGACGGTTTCAAATTCTACAGTTTAAGTCAATTGTTCCTTCTAATTGCATTTACTGAATTTACTATCAGAACAAGAGAATTAGGAGAAACTGTTTTCTTCTGAAAATAGCTCTCTCCCAGTTATTGATGGTACTCACCAGGTCCAGCCATGTTTGTTAGACATGGAGTACTTTTCCATGATGGCAGTAAGACGAAGCAGAGAGAATTTTTGCAGTAGATTCAGCTGGGCTGCTGACTGATTGCTGATGTGAAGTGATGCGATGGAGTGGCTCAGGCGATGAGAGATTTGGAAACTATGCCATCGCAATCGCCTTTAGCAAAAGAAACAACAGAAAAATCAGACAATTGCTTTAACTGGGCAGAAAAAGATGGTATACTGTGAGATAGGGCTGAGACAGCACACAAAATATGCATAAATACACACACATTATTGCTTGTGGTGTGTCAACTGAAGGAAAATGTAGCTTGGCGGCAAATAAAACAATTTGCTCAATCTCTTTAATTTTGGAAATGCCCAAAAGCTTAGATTCACAAGTGGGTGTGTGTCCCATCCACGTACTCAGGGAAGCAGTACTGCCTGCTATGCCCTTTAGCCCACACTTTTCCAACACCATGTGGGAGATCTGGATTCAAATGTTCTCTCCCTGACTCAGAATCATAGAATCTGTACTGGGATTTGATGTCTGGTCCCTCACCTCCCAGGGGACCAGCCTGACCACCAAGGTATTTGGAGATGAGGTTCTCCAAATATCTCTACTATTAAATACTGAAGGATTTTTTTGAGAAGGGATTGAACGTTGTGTCTCCTTGGCAAGAGCCGTAACCACCAAGCTATTGAACCACTCCTATCTTCTCTTTACTCCAATACACTTTCTCTATGTACTGGATATATTGGGAAAAAAAAATCATTTCAGTTTCTTGTTTTGCTAAACATGAGTTCTGGCTCGAATCCTAAAACCTTTGGCACTGCTCATTTACTCAGCAGTTTCCTCGAGTTCACTCACTTGTGATGGTGGTGAGCAAGCACGGGCAGTAGCAAACCATGGCATGGCAGAATCTTCTGTGAGGACGTGACAAGACTAACAGCAGATCAGAAAATGCCAGGTTATTTTCTCACTGCTTTTGCACTACAAAGCCGCTCTACACATAGTACTATGGATCCACAAAGACCTTTACCCAGGACTGTGCTTCCTTGGCTCAACAGGAACGCATCCCTCTGACTTAAAACAGGTCTTTGAACTATTAACAAAATCCCGCTTTTCGCTTTTATTAAGAACTTAATTGTATACCATCATTTCATCCAGTCATGCAAGGGACTGAGGCAGGCTGGGGAAATTCTCTTTGAGCACAAAGGGACACATTTTTGAAGCAGATGAGTGCATTAAAAAAAGTGCACAAACCTACTGATGCATAAATACTGGGGTGCATAAGTTAGAAGACAAACTGAAGATACATCCCACAGCATATACAGGGTCCTACTATATAATCAATGGATCAAGAGAGAAAAAAATGCCCCAGTTTGCTCTATTAAACCAGTTCTCCATAGATTCCACATAAGAACTTCCCTAGCAGGATGTCCCTTTTCCCAAAGTCTCACCTTTCCTCAGGAGGTCCCCGTCCCCATACAGGATGAGTATGGTACCCTGCACCTTCTGACTCCCAGTCTGAGAGCCACTGTTTCATTGTATCGTATTTCACGATTTATGGAATTGTGTACAAAATCTTGCTACCTACCTGCTTGGCCTTGT
The DNA here is from genome assembly GCA_002844005.1 of Limosa lapponica baueri. Taxonomy (NCBI): domain Eukaryota; kingdom Metazoa; phylum Chordata; class Aves; order Charadriiformes; family Scolopacidae; genus Limosa; species Limosa lapponica. The sequence goes on from KZ505890.1 coordinate 359,630, forward strand.
GAGAGATGCTCCCACCCCAGAGTCTCTCCTGTCCCTAACACCAGTGGCTTCTGATTCATTCAGGGATGTTCCATCTCTGTCCATGTCGCTCGGTGTTGTCCGGCCATCAGAGACAGAGTTTCCTTCAAAATCAAGTGTGATCTGTGTGGGGGACTGGAAAGGCAACGATGGAGATTCCCTGACCGACACATCATCAACTGGCAGAGCTGGTAACACATTCTTTGACCAGCCATCTACCACCTCCTGGAGTCCATTGACATGTTGCAAAATGTCATCTAAATGAGGAAAAAGGACATCTTTCTCTAAGTCCAAGAGGTCCCCAGTGCTAGCATACAAGTGGGAACCTGGCACATTGTCATAAATACTAATTCTGCTCTCTTTAGGACAGCAAGCCATCAATCCGGACTCTTTTGGAGTAGAACAGTTCTGCTTTCCCAAAGAGATGCTGCCTGTCCTCCAGTTTACATTGTTACTGTTTTCTGTAGGGGAGAGACTTTCAATAGAAAGTGCCTTTGGGAAGGTCCCCGGTTTGTGGTCCTTGGGAATATGCACAACCAAGTTCTCTTGGGAATGAAATTCATTTTTGCGGTTTTGGTCCACCACTTCCCGTAAGGCTGTTCCTGCCAGAACATCTAGGTCCTCCAGGTACATCCCACCTCTCTTGTTTGCTTCATGGCATTTGCGTTCCTTCAAACATGGTGTGCTCACCCCACTGCTACTATTTTCGGACTGACTGCTGTCACTGCTGGATTTGGCAGAAAAGGAAAGTCCTCTTTTGACTGAATCTTGTCCTAAGTTTTGGAGATCACCATTGACTATCTGTACACAGTGCATGTCTTTCAAGGACTTCGGCTCACACTGAAGAACAGGTCCGCTTATCTCTAAAGGACCTGTTCTTCCTGAGCCTTTTAGTTTTCCATGCACACCTTTTGCTTTTAGTGTCTCCATGCGTTTTAGAAAGGTTCTTGCTCTGGTTCGTGTTGGTTTCTCATTCTTCAGGTTGTCCTTGGGGGACAGGGCAGTGTTTATCGCAGTGGAATCCTGCAGCAGTGTGCCTTCTACATCATGCTGGCCAGAGCAGTCGCAGGTCTCCCTAGCAGCGCCGCTGTTGCCAGACTGACTCCTGTTGTCACTTCCCCCACTGCTCTCGCTGTGAATAGAGGAGACCTCAGGTTCACTCAGATCTGTAAGGACGCTCTCGCTGCTTGTTGTATTTTTCATTTTAATGTCCCCAGAAGATCCATGTCTGTCTGACCGGTGAAGCAAAGCATCAATGTCGTCCACCCGAGACCATCGTCTGCTGGTTCTTTGGAAAGTCCATTTATTACTGATAGCACAGAGGTCTTCTTCATCTGAATCTTCACTCTGGAAAACAGCAAATGGCACATGTTAAAAGCAGGTGGTTTTACTCGTTATTTGAACAAATGTGATTGTGCTGCTCCATGTGAGAACAGGTGGTAAGGTCTCCCTGAATGAAAGTTTATGAAAGATTGGTCATCAATCCTTTCATAACAGCCTCTTTCATTTGATTGTGAAGACTGCTACAAGCATCTTAACAAGTAAAGAATAAAAGTCTGCCCTATTTTAGGGAGCTCATGAGTCCCATCAATACCTCTAGGCTTCTGTAGGGAGAAGAGTGTACCGTGTACATTTCTTCAGTACATTTGCCTGTGTACTGAACTGTGTAGGACTGATGCCCATAGTGACTGTTTATTAAAAACAGGGTTTTAAAAGATCCAAGTACAGGGATCCTGACTTGCAGGGATGAGGTTAAGATGCACACAGTAAAGACTAGGAAGGAATCATAGAATCACAGAATTGTCTACGTCGGAAGGGACCTTTAAGATCATCGATTCCAATCTTCAACCTAACACTGCCAAAACCACCACTAAACTATGTCCAAAATGCTCCCTGAGGAGCCGAGTACTACAGCAATGTGAGCCATTTAGGAAACCAAGACAGCAAATATCCAATGCTGCACTTAGTTTTGCAGTGAGAACTAAGTAAACATCTATAAACTTCACAGATCAGGTACACCTAACAGGATTTATGTTTCAGGAACATAACTACAGATGAAAAGCCATGATGCTTAAAATAACAATAAAACAAATATTTGGAGGCATCGCTTAGAGTGGGTCTGAGCGCAGGCAAAGGAGGGCAATCATGGAGGTGTGGGTGAGGAGAAGCAGCCAGGCTCTGTCCTGGATGGGGCAGCATCCACCGCTGAGGTGAGCTTCCCTACAGTGGCAACCACTATCTTTATTGCCTTTTCCATCAGAGGCACCCCAAACTTGATGACCTCCAGCCTGCCTCACTGTCTCTGGGTTCCCCCGACCCCTCCTGAGGCTGCAGCAGTCCCACAGTCCTCCCTGGTGTCATCCCTCAGCCTGGTGCATGCAGGGCTGTGCTTATGTTTAGGCAGCTCCAGGAACTACTCTGCAATGCAGACAACATGCACCCTGAAAAAAAATTTGGATAAAAAAAGCTCTCCCTATGACATTTTTCTCATCTGTTTGCTCAAACAAAAAAGATACATCTTCAGCATGAAGCACGCAGTTGGTGTTGAACTCGCTGTTCTCTAAGGATGCGAAGCCCACAGTTGCTAATGAGTATCCTTCCCTTGACTTTGAACTGAGTTTATACTGTGTTATTCTTCTACGTTTGTTTTAAAGCGGAACAAACTAACTTCACCTACGTGACAGCCAAACAGCTCTTCACATTCTTGGAAGCAGTATGAAGGCAGTAAAATATGACAGGCTGTCAGACTAAAATGAGGTGCTAAACCAGAAAGACTATTTTGGGACTGGAAAATTTCTCATTTTAAAAGTCTATTATTAGAAGTATTTTTCTATGAAGTTTTGATGGTAAAGTTATCTCTCATCTCTGACTATATCTCCACTGGTCTGTCTAATTGAAAAATGTAAAACAAATTGTACCAGAACCCCCAAAACCTTAAATAATGCGAAACCTCACAAGATGAAGGTTGGGATCAGTAGTGTGCCATAAACTTTTGCCAGTTTATCACTTCAAGTTGGCCAGATGTTTTAGATCATGTCCAAACCATAAAATAAAATATAGCTATGAAATTTTGGGTTTAGTCATTCCTGTTTTATCTGTTAACATTGAGGTGTGCAGTGCTCCTGCAGCTGATGTTAGTTCACAGGAATGAATGGAGATCTTAGTTCTGCTGCCAGCTAGAGAAAAAATTAAGCAGCTTGTGAAGTGGCAGGAAAGGGGCTAGAAAAGGCTAATACTGCTTTGGCCATTTTGTCTGCGGGGAAGAAACAGCTCTACCTTCATTTTAGCTCCACAGTTTGCTGTATGTATATACAGAGCAAAGGACTGCACAGACTCAGGCACTTAAAAATCCATCTATTGTGGTCTTAGTAGTGCCACAAAGTGGATATTTTAAAAACCGCAAGGGTATGTACTTCTAAATATTTAGTAGTGGTAATTGTATCTACAAAGCATACCATTGCTGAAGCATTGATGGCACCAGCCAATAGGATAAAAATATATTTTTTTATTTGTTGTACATCCCAATATGCCAAAGGGACCTTAAAGAAGATTCTTGGCTGACACAAATCCCTGTAGCTGCAATGACATTACTGTATGAACCAACAGGATTTAGCCTGAATTTTCTACAAGCTGGAATCGATTAAACTAGCCAAAGTGGTAGAGACATTGTGAAAAACACCAAGTAGAGAGCACAGAGCAGGAGACAGAAATAAACATCAATTCAGTGGTGAATATACTTTAAATCATTTTTAGAGGAAAATAAGTTTTGAGATTTATTTTTTTTTTAGAAAGTAGAGATGAACAGAAATGGATATTGGTAGTAAACAAGTTTTGCCTCTAACCGCAACAAAGATAGAATTACATTCTCCCCAAGAACCACTCAGAAAATACGAGGGGTTTCGGTGCTGAAATTTGCAGCTTAATAAAAAAAAGGTTTAATTTAGTTTTTTTAATTGGTAACGAAACATGCTTGTGTTTCATCAGAAGCAAAATCAGACAAATGAAATATCTGCATACTGAAATGCTGCCATGGTGACTCACTCCAAATTCGTCTGCACTGTGAGTCCTGTGACATAATGTGCTTTTATTTTGATGGAATCAGTAGAAATTCTGGAAGCCACGAACATCCTGAATGACCCACTGTTCTTGTTAGATATCAGAGTGCGATGACAAACGAGACTCTCCTAAAAAAAATGCAGAGAGCACTTTCCCAACTGACATGTCACCAGCTATGGGGACAGTGGATCAAGAGTAGGTCTGAAAGCAATGATTCATCTTGCACAGGCAGAGCAGGCATCTTGGAGCAGTGACTGTATGCTTCTACTGACCTAGGGTGAAATCAAGTGCACGGCTCTGGACCGTATTCAAAAGTCCATTTAATACCATTATGTTTGGGAAGATGAGAAGGGGCAAGTTTCTCGAGGAGTGACTGATAACATTTGCCAAAGAGAAAGAGGTTTTGATTCACAGATTTGTCGCAGTTGATTTAAAATAGTACAGCTTTTTGACTGAGGGTGTACTTGCCCAAGATATAGAGGGATGCTAACAAAAGGCAAAAAGTGGGCTTATTTGCGGTGGAATTCTGCCACATTTTTCCAGCTGGGGGCAGGAATTCTCATAAATCGACAGCTGCAGAAGGCAGTTAATCCAAAGGCTAATCTCTGTCTGTCCAAATCGCTTACGGACATATTTGCAACACATACACAAGGATTTCTGTATGCATCTCAATGAAGCCAAGGGGAAGAGAGCAGCCCACAGCGTGAATGTATGGGGTGGGAGAGCGGGTGGTGGGGAACACTCACCCCGTGCTGGCTTTCACAGTAACCTTGCCTGGCAGCTCGCTTGGCCGTATTTTGATGAATCACTCAAGCAGCTGCGCTAGCCCTGTGCAAACCTGTTATGCTGAACCCCCAAAGCAAGCTGATTTTGCATTTCGTTGTTCAGATCACCACAGAGACTATTAGGAAAGACAGTATCTACAGCAAAAAAAGTTTACTTGGTTCAGTGTTAAATTCCAGCCCTGATTTCCAGCTTTTAAACTTGCATTTACATTTCCTTCTGCCAGCAGTCTCTCCTCCTTCTTCTCTGCCCCACATTCTCTTCTACTTTCATATGCTCTGTATCTGTTGTCCAAAATCTCCTTTGTCCCCTCTTTCTCTATATTTTTCTATGCTCTGCTTCTCCCTGGCCTTGTGCGGGTACGGACTCAACTAGTTTGTGTCCCCCTGAAAGAGTACCAAGTAGGGCAGTCTCACTTCCATAGCAAATCAATGGTCATCGGCAAGAAGAGCAGCTGAGGGCTTCAATCCACTCAGAACAGGGAGGAGTGGCAGCAAAAATTAATAAAAACAAAGATAACAAGAAAAACCTCCTTTTTCCAACCCAACAGACACCTAAAGAAGCAAGCAAGCAAGCAAGCATACAAACCTCACACCAAACCCAAAATACTTGTTGAAGAGACGGACGGGAACTTCCAGAGGACAATCAGCGTTCACCTATCACCTTTATGTTGCTTTTTGTAATTCTGTCTCTTGTGCAGCTCCAGTATCTCTGCTTGAACACAAGTACACAGGCGCATGGACGCAAACCAGACGCTGCTCCAAGCAGGTCAATGACACAATCAATAAAGTCCTATTTTGTTGAAGGGCTCAGTCTCTTCCTATAGTGCCTACCTGCTCAAATCATAAAGTTATCATGTAATCAGGGGATTTTACTGCTCCTTCTCTCAGATGTGATGTGGGTGTTTGATGTGAAAAGTGTTGGCGCTCATCAAAGACAAGAATAACCCATCAGGTTTGAAGCAGTGAAGAGAAGAGGTCCCTGCGGCTCCAGTGAATGGACAAAAAGCAAGCTAAAGATGCTACATACACAGAAGAACAAGTGGGCATCCGCTGAAGACAGAATATCTAGACATTAAAACCATACTTTGTTCAAGTCCCCTCAAACAGTGAATAGAATATGAATAGACTGAATCTGCAAAGACACCAAAAAAGCAACTCTAGGACATAGCTTTTAAAAAGCATTAGACAAACACTCTAAGGAAGGAAAAACAGATACCAAGATTTCTCAGAGTCGACAATTACCATTGTACACCACTGAAAGGCTTGGGGGAATTTGTGACCAGAAAACCAAACGTTCAACAGTTAACACTGGACATGTTACAAAACTCAAAATCAATAGGCAGTTTCTGCATTCCTCGCCGAAACCCTTTAAGCTCAAGTAGTTCCCACGTTACACAGGAGCTTGTAAGAATGACAGAGTTTATTTCCATATTCTTAATTGGGAATAGGACAGTACAAGAAATAAAGAAAAGCTATTGTTTTCGTCTAAGCAGCTTCCACTTTTTCCAAGCAGGATTTTCCATTGTGTACTCCCATGGCATTGGCAAACAAGCCAGCGTAACGAAACCGCACTGTTCTGACCCGTATATTTGCACATACGCAAGGTTTTAAGAACTGCGTGTGCTCTTTTAACACACGTAGTATTGTTCCTGCTGTGTTAGTCAGAGGTTTTTTTATTTTATTTATAATTTCAAGATTCAGTAATTCACATTATCATGTGTCCAGATTATGCTGACACACGTGTTCAAAGCCAAATACACTTAACTTACTTTAAAGAGCATTACTGACTTAAAGGCTAAATGGGGGAGGTCTTATCACAAAAGCCAGGGCAAAGCCAGCACACTTCATGAAGTTTCCTTACCTTTTTTCTTTGGAAGTTCACATCGAGTTTCATTGAGGCGCACTTGTTCAGTGTGTTCAGTCGTCTACAAGGCAAAGCAAATTCAGTAGATTAGCAGTCTCTGATTAAAGGGCATGACTTTTCATAAGTTCAAAAGCTTTTCTCTTATCTGCCTGTAGGGTGCCAACTGCATACAACAGGCTTCAGAAACGATACTGGTCGTATTATTCCAGGCTATAAGACCACTGTGTTAAAAGGGAATCTTAGCTTCCCATTACTTGATAGCTAGGTTTTATACGTTGCTTTTTAATTCATAGACATTTAAGTATATAGCAAAGGAAATGGGTATAAACAAACACCTCTGATGCTGGGGAAATTACAAGAGAAGAAGGAGGTAAGTTGCCTTCTGCAGGACTGTAACATAATTGGTCTGAAATGGGGATTTCAAAGCACTGGTGAAAGACAAAAGAAAAAAATGCAGTTCCTCATTTAAGGCGGTTAGCACCTCCTTTAAAAAACCTGACATAAAGAAGACCTTTGTAGCAGTTAGTGAAATGGTTCTCCACAGCCAATAGTTACTTTCCCAGACCTGTGGATCTTACAGACAGGTTAACGCACCCAGTGGGTAACAAATTTAACATATTTGAAAAAAAACCTTTTAGTTATTTTTGACTGTGTTTGTAATGTTTTCGGGGACTCTGTAAGGCTTCTGCTCCTTAAACCCAAGGCTACCCCACGACAACCGTGGGTTGAAATGACAATCTGATGAAGATGGAAAGTCAATGTGCGTGTGCCCATGTTCAGTAAAAGGATGAAAAAACATGCTCTTTCAATAGAGAACCTACCATGCTAATCATAAATGATTAGCTTTTATTTATACTTAAAGGTCCTGATCCATGAAACCATCCATCTTCTACAAGCAGAGGCTCAGAGTTGAATACATTTGACTTTGAACATTTTCCTGATTTAGGGCTGAATTTCAAAATAAAGAGACGCAGAGTGAGAGCTGTGTGCCCACAGCACTCTTCTGTAGGCTGCCTGCATCTCCTGAGTCTTTGCAGCGAGAGCTGCCCCTGTTGCTTCTGGGTCTCGGGAAGAGGCTGCATATCTTCAGAACTGATAACATTTGAAATGTATGTGATAAGTTACAAGGACTCATAAAAAAAAAAAGTATCACATCAATAAAATAATCTCTCACATAGCATAAGAACATTATGGCATTAACATATTCCTCCCCAGGACTTCTAATATTAGAAATCCTTTCAAATTGCCACCGCTAATTAAGGACCAGCCCATCAACTGTGGATCTTCCTTAAAAAAAAATCCTTTGCAAAATATCACCTGCTCATTTGTAGATAAAATACTCCTCCCTAACTCAAGCCAATAAACCTGTTATGCCATATCAGAAAAGTCTTGTGCTCATCATATTAATGTGAGTGTAATGCATGCAGAAGCACACCCTGCATGCATGATAGGAACATTCTTGTAATAAATTTCAGGCTTTGTGGCTCTGTAGCTATATCTTCAGCCTTCTTCCCACAAATCCTCCTCCTCAGGAATTAAATCTATTATTGCAAAGCTCATCTTTTGCCCAAACATGGAATTTCTCAACCCAAAGTAGCATTTTCTTGGGACCCTGGGGATGAATAATGTTCAGCACTTCTTTTGGGTGTAAAATGTTTAAAATTGCATATCGATATTGATTCCAAATATACAGAGAAACAGACATATTTTCAAAGGACTCCAACTCAACCTTCTGTCTGTAGAGACGGCTTCTTCTGAGAGGTGAACTGGAAGCTCAGCTCGGAGACCCTGCACAGGGAACAGACCTCCATCCACTCACCATGGTGTCATTTGCCTTCTAAAAACTGAGGAGCAAACCATGCATTTTGGGAGCAGGAAGGTGAGGAAGCAGCAGCCCTTCGCCCCGTTTGCATCCAGGTACTTCTGGATGTGTCCAGTCAACAGCAGAAAGTGCCGTGGTACTTCTATCGAAAAGGGCTGCTTCCTCAGCACAGAAAGGTGCAGAAAGCACACGGTGAAACCAACAAGACCATCCAAAGCCATCTTTTTCCTGCTAACGGCATTTGAGAGCAAGATTGTTTCAGCAGAGAACTGCAAGGTCAGCTCTATAAAAGTGAGTATCCTTACTTAAACTGGAAGCTTGGGAAGCCACATCATTGTCCTGACTGCTTTCTAACCTGGCTTTGCTATGAAGAACTCATTTCATCAGAAACAAAACTACTTTTTACTGGGCGCCAGGGGGTCAACCTCAGGTTTTAAATTCACCCATCTACAAAACATCAGCATGCTTTCTGGGGCTCTTCCAGTGCTGTGGAAAGATTTGCCAGTGAAATTAGAGAACTAATGATATTATTTGTGAGCTTGCCTGGTACTAACAATTCCAATCAAAGCCAGTCTGTTTCAACTTCTTACGCCTTGCTGATGTGCCAGCAGTGGCAGAAAGCTTTTCTCATCTGCTTAAAGTCATTAGATGACTGACAGCCAAATACTCAACAAATCTTTCAAAAAACCAAAAATAAAAGTATCTGGCTACAAAAGGCTGTCGCTTATGTCCCAGTAAAAGTGAGAGGAGCACTACACTTTCCCATCACTGCTTAAAAACATGGGAGAAGACTGCCTGTTTGTAATGTTAACAAAACACAAAATCTGGACTTCAGAAAAGGTAGGAAAAAACACATTAAATAAACACAAGAGAAGTGGCTATATAAAAATCAAATCATCTTGGATGCATTTGAGTGCTTGTCTGAAAAGCTCTGCAGTATTCAGGGGAAGCCTGCAAAATATTTACTACAGCAAGTGCTTCACTGATTTTATTTCTTCTCCAGGCCATCACAGGTAAACACTACCTTAATGGTTTAACACTTACCTCTACGGTGGAACATCATCTCTATGTTACAAATGTCCCTTGATACAATACTTCAACACCAGTGGAGTGACTGATGTGCCCAAACAGAGATGTCTGGTGGTATTTTAGATCCCCTAGAGTACCAAGCCTGGCCCTTCAGCTGCTGCAGGTGCTCTTGGGCCAGCCAGCCCATGCAGATGTTTCAGGTTATCTTAGGAGATCTGAGATGGCATTGGACACGGGTATTTAGGGCTCTGAATCCCAACCCTAGTGTTGTATTTAATAACCCTTATGATGGAAGTTTTTCAGAAGCAGGAAATCTCTGACTTTTGCATCCTGTACAGCACTAAGCAGTGTTTATAAATAAATGCAAGCTTGTAGCAACACAGGATCTGATTAGCTGAATAGCCTCATGGGTGACCTGTTGTCCTATTTGAAGAGCCATCCAGATAATGGGAAAACAACTTTAAAGCAACACGGAGCTCCATGCATTCCCCTGGACCTGTTCTGCAGCTGCTTCCAAGCAGCTGGTGGGGAACACAGCCAGGGGCACCAACCGGTTGTGCAGGAGAAGGCACCATGGGGAGGGTTAGTGTGAACGGCACAGCATCTCCAAGCTATGCAGATCTGCAAATGTCCTCTCCTATGGATTATAGACTGTAAGAGGACCAGGCAAACACATTTTATGGTTCTGTAAATTCCTGACTGAGGGAAATGACGCCCCTATTTATTTGTTTTATCATTACTCCTAGCCAAGTTTAGGTGCTGCATACACATATCCCTAGCTGGCTATCTTCTGGTGCTGTGGAATTTGGGAAGAGGCCATTCAGCTCCTCATGCTGCTCTCTGCTGAGGTCTGAACACTAAACAAAGCTCCTCCTAGTACCAGCAGGGCTGGTGTGTGAAGCTGGCAGTGGCATGTCCCTGCTCCACCAGTTTTGTGCATGAAGAGAATACACTGTTTTCCAGTCCTATCACTTTTTGGTCAAGACTGCAAGTGAGAGAGGTACCTTATAGGCTACGCACTCCCACGAGCTGAGTCAGGTCTCCCTGACATCAGCAGGAGCCACTCTACTGACTTCAAAGCAGGACTTTCCGTACTGCATGCGGAGATCTGGGCTTATCTCCTAACAGCACCTAGAGCAATGTAACTCAGCACACAGCACTCATGATACAATCACTTTAAAACTCTAATAGCTGGATGTCCCACGTATAGTGACCTTCAGATTATTTACAAGCTGTCTAAGAGATACTGGCTATGGAAAAAGAGACTGCTGGCTGCTTGGCACAGTTCAGATTTTCAGAGCTTGATTTAGGGGCCTATGTATCAGACCGTTACATCCTTGTTCTTTATATTCTTAGTCACTGTATTTACGTGAATACAAAAAGTACAACATGGCTTGGCTTTTCCTTCTCACCCTCTTATCACAGCAGCCACAAAAGTTCCCAGAACAGAGTTGGTTGCTGCTATTTTGGAAACGACACAGAGATCCAACTATAAAATTTTCATGCCCAATTATTATTTTGGCAGGCTGACAGTGTTCGCCTGCAGATTGCATAGCAATTTTCTATTGTTCGTTACTCAATAAAATCTGAGTGGAATCTCTTGATAGATACGCCTCTAACCCAAAGGCCTCAAATTTGGTCTTTACTCTGCCAAATTTTCAAATGATATTATAAACAGCAGGAGTGTTAGAATATCTCAAAAAGGTCACTGAAATCCTTTACAACAGAGAGCCTTGGGCTTTCTGACTAAAATACTACCAGCTGCCTTAACAAAAGTTCCTCTGCAGTTGTACCTCATGTTGTCTTGTATACTGCAATTCCATAAGAAAACTGATTATAAAATGAGGTTCAGAGTCTGACTTCAGTCTGCAAGAGCAGAGAAATTCACAGTTTATGCTAGAACCATTACCATTCAGAGCTAAAACTCTGCTCAAACTGATTATCCACTCTGGCATTCCAGCTTTAAAATTACCCTCCAAATAAAAATGAGAACCCCATTTTGTTCAGTACTATGGGCTGAATGCACTATTAGTCAGTGTGAAGGCTTGGTAATGCATGGCTTCAAGAGCACTTTTGTGTGTTTGGAGAATGGAAGTTTGGCTCCTGACCTGGGAATCAGTTCATACAGAAATAATAACCAACCTGTTTTTAACTTTCTATTTCATAAAAGTATATCACAGCCTGTGGCTCTCGTATGATGTACCGGCATGCACCTTGTAGTAGCGCCACCACAGAGGAAAGCAAGGGTAGAAAACTGGCCACAGTGGTCAGCCGAGCTGCGAGGATTTCCAGTGCACTGGAAAACTTGGAAGATGTTGGCTTGATAGTTACTACAGCAACAAAGCTGGTACTGGGGGCAGTGGCTGGCACTGTTTACTGTTTCTGATGGACCTGAATCTTGACATTTGGCACAATTGCTATTTACGGGTCTCTCAGACAAAGGTTTGGAGCTGCTGAGTTACAGCAAATTAAATGTCTGCAATCTGAAAACATAACCTGTACATAATACTTGTATCTCTACCTGGATAGTATATGAGGTGTTAATTCTTTTTTGACATCTAAACTGTTTGAAAACTCCCAACAAAAATTAAAGTTAACAGGTGTTGTTTTCTGAATAAAAAATCATTACAGGAAAAGTTACTAGACAGTCATAAGCGCCTTTGTCTTTGAATAAAATAGTTTGGAAAGATCCAATGTACTACAGATCTCAGCAGTATCGCTTGATTTAGGCTAATATAATGCATTATGTCACATAAGTGCATCTCTCCACCTGCTGCTTTATTTTCCAAAACCTCATCCTTTAATAAAAGAGATAAAAAAAACCCCAGTCTCTAGCTGTTCAGCTCACAAAGAAATCTTCATAAATATATCAATCTATTGTCATTGTTGTAGGTCTATCTGGGAGTCTACAGAGAGGCTGGAGGAACAAGATGGGAGCTGTTCCCATTTAGTTCTGTAGGTGTTGGATGCCTGGTGACCATCATTGAAGTACTAACATTGCTAATTACTTCAGAGAAGACAGACTGGGGGAAGTCACAGAGCTACGCAATGACTGCACCTCACTGTTTGCTCTCATGAGAAAGGGACAGGGACAGACATCATACTAGCACTTTTGGATGGTCTTTCAACTGGGTAGGAGTGAGCAGAGGGGAAGAGATCTCAACCTCCTACCGCTAACACTTTCCAGTTCCTAAACTACAGCAAAGTGTGTCTTCCACCATGCAAGACTGAAGCAGGGGGAAGCATGCACATGTGGGAAGAAGGTTTCTTAAGTAGGGGCATAGCAATCCCTCCCACCAAGCTGTATAGAACAGCAGTGGATCAAGTCTGCAGTTATTCTGCTCCCTGGCATCCTTGAGAGCAATCACTGAAGGACCCAAGTCTTTCCTACTGATTTGTCTCAGAGACAAAGGCTACTACACAGAGAAAGAGAATGTCCTGTTCCCCATGACCATAATAGACAAAATGAGAAACAATAGGTCTGACTTGCAGCAAGGGAGTTTTGGGAGGGCACTCTGACAGCTATGCCCAGGAATTACCTGGATTCTCCAGGAAGGAGGGCATAGCCTGGGATGGAGAGATGGACTAGATGAACTCTCTTCCAGCCCTGTCTTCTATGATTCTCAGAAACCCTCTCTGTGGCCCTCCACCACAGACTCATTAATCCCTGCAACGCACAGTACAATATACAGTGGAACAGCATACATTCTCCGATGACTTTAGCCACAGTTGCAGAAGGGGAAATAAAGTTTTGTCCAATTATCTTGATGTTGCTGTTGTGAAAGTTTCCATAACATGTCATAAAGCCTGCTTGGTTAGCAGCCAGATGCTCCTTTGTCCTTGCTGAAGAGGAGAGGAGCAGAACCCAGCTTGAGCTGAGCACAGGAGAAAGATGAGGGGAACAATGCCTCTGCAATGTGGTTTTGCAAAACTGCCACAGAATTGCTGCTTCTTGAGTCCTGGGGGACAGTACTTGAGCAATGCAATACGGTATATTCATCACAGGCAGAGTATAAAAAGCTAGATAAACAGCAAACACAAGCCCTCTGGGAGGAACAAACCAGTGATTAGTTGTAGCAGTTGTAGTACTGTGGGATTCTGGTCCCACTTCTGTTACTGGTGCCAAAAGGAGAGTACCACGGGAATCACGGCAGCATGAAAACCACATCTGCTGCCAGAGAAAGTACTTGCTGAATTCTGTCCAATGAAGTTTCATCTTTTCTGCTGTGCTTGGACATAAGAGCTATTCATGTGCAACCCAAATGTGATTCCTTCATTTATTCAGGGTTTGCTTGTACTACTGCTAGTGCTTTCTTAAAAGGCAGGTGTTTCAAATCCATTGGATTTGGGTCTTCTCAAATCATGTGATGTTTTCTATGAGTGTAGTGAGTCCTACTCCAGGATTTTCCATAAAAGAAATAAATTCAGAATGGTATCATAGATAACATTGCTTAATTCATGTGGAGAAACAAACACTTATACTGCTGCTTCTGCTGCTAATCTAACAATAACAAATCAGCTCATGTTTTTAAATTATCAGAAAAGAAACTTTAGGTGTTATTTACCTGCAAAGAGGTTCTACAAGGTCCTTGTCAAGAAAATCATGATCTTTCTTTACTGCAGCAATGTCAATGGGAAACTGGTAGTCTATAAAAGGAGACACAATATTAAAATGACTGCTTGCTATTCAAATAAAAACACACTGTCTACATCTAAAATGCTTTGCATGTGCTTGCTCACAGAAATCTAGTATGACCAGTTTCACTCAGCTCTGGTTCCCTTTTCAGTTACTTTACTTTTTTTTTCTGTTAAACATACAGTTGAATGTCCTGTGCACCAAAGAGACAGCAAGATCATTTCATTTTGACGTTAATAAAATACTCAACTGCTAGCTGTGCTTTCTAGTGCCTAGCACAAATGAATGAGACCAGAGAATTACCAACACGCTTTCTTTACCCACATGAGCAACAAGGTTCTCCATTCCCATTACGGTGACTTAATGAATTATTTGCTAGACAGACTTTTCCCATGAAATAGAAATGTTCTGTGCTTTTTGCTTTTAGCACAACTCCCAATAACAACCATTTCAGACAAAGGGTTACTAGAGTAACAACAGAGACAAAAAAATAAGCTGAATAATAACTCCAAATATTAACTAAAAAGCCAGACTAGTGTGCTGGAAGCTGACATTTGTAATGAAAAGTGACATGGCTGCAACACATTAGTGGGATCCATAACGGCAGGGCGGGTTCCAGTGCTGTGACTGCTCTCCAGACTGCTCTGCCATGCTTAGGTACCGCAGCAGGACACCGGGATACAGGAACTACAGCCAGCAGTTTCAGACACTAGTGCTTAACACTGACATAATAGATGCCCATAAAAAGGACCTTGTTTTCCAAGACACAGACTGTCTACGGCGCATATTGACTTTATGGGAACTGTGGAAGCCCAGAACAGGTTGTTTTTTGGAGGGAACATCCCTTTGAGTTGGGCAGGCAGTGGGCTCTCCTTTCCATGGATGAGTCAGTATCTGAGATACTCTGATTACCAGGCAGACACAAAAGTACTACTGGGCACCCAGAGACTGTGGTAGACACACATCTATGTCAGTGTTGGCAGGCTTATTAGTCTTAGTTCCTTGCTGGGTTTAACAGACCGACCTGGCTCCTGGGGAGCCACCTGAGCATCTCCGCATGGTGCTCCCAGTACCCAAGCACCTGAGTGGCCTGTCAGGAGCCAGCACCTGAGCCTTCAGGGACCTCAGCTGGCTATCAGAAGCTGTAGAGGTGTCCTCGTCCATCCCATGTTTGGGGATGGACGGTGTCCGAGCCGGCTCTCAGCAGAGCTGGCTCTGACCCACAAGGTTTCTTGGCCATCACTCCATGCGTGGAGCCGTGCTGCCTCCAGACCCAAGCTGACCCTGGAAGGCATCCAGCGGCATTTGGCAGAGCTGCGCTTCGGCTAATAAGCCCAAGTGGACCTGAGCTGGCTCTGTCTTTGGCAGGGAGAATATTCAGCTTGGGAAAAAAGAGGATCAGCCACAGTTTCCCTCAGCATTGAGATACGGAGAGCAGGAAAACCCGAGCCTCAGTTCTCAAACTGCTCCTGAATGCAGCAGCTGTGCAACCACTCTCCCTGCCCTCGGGGACACCACTTCCCTGGGCATGAACTTTACAGCTAGGAAGTGGACATGGCCATTTGCTTTGAGTTAACATCGAAATACTGGCTTTTCTTGCTTTGCAATTGTAAAACGCAGCTCAGATTTTCCACTTTTGGTAACTTTGCAGAGTTTTCAATCTTATTTTCAGTAAGATTAAAATTTTCAGTAACCTTCAGTGCTTTCAACCTTATTTTTGACATAGTCCAGGAAGTTAAAAAAAAAGGAGACCTATTATTTGGGTTTTTTTGTATTTTTTTTTTTATTTGTTTTTGTTAACCTTTGAGATTTACACAAAATCTTTTTTTCCCTTCCCATGGCTATAAGGGAAAAAATTTTACTTTTCTTTAGGCACTGGTATGACTCCAGCAGCTGAGGCTTTGTGAAACAGCCAGCCATGGCCATAACTCAGTCAAATGTAGAGTTGGCCAACTGCAAGCTCTCCTGGCAAGGGCCCAGTGCACTTTCAGTACTGCACAAAGAGGAGAAAAAACTACTTACCCTCATAGAACTGAGCATATTGGGGAAATCCAGCTGCACGTAACCAGTCACACACTTCCTTTGCTTCAATTTCTAAACAGAAAGAGAAAAAAAATCACACTTCGTTATGTTGCATTAGAAGTGAAATAGCAAAGAGACTTGGTCTTATGTTTGTTGCTGTTTGTTGCTTAAAAGTGCTATCATCAGTCTAAAGTATTTTTTTAGATCATCAGAAAATAAGATAGAGCCCCTCGAATAAATCCACCTGCTTCCACAGAATCCTAAGGTTTGCATAGCTGCTTGGTGACCAGGATGAAGTATGAATCATCTCCATGCAGCAGGAGAAGTTGCTCATCCAGGTTTTGGTCCTTATGTCCTACGTTCCCCCAATGGTAAGTTGCTGGGGTGAGGCGAAGACGAAGTGTGGAAATGGGGTGACAGGCAACATGCACTGGGTTTTCTCCTGTTCTGACACTTCTTGTGGAGAAAAATCCCATGTGAAAGCCACTGAAAGCTCTGCCAGGAAAACCCCAATGCAGGTCTCATGTTACTGACGGGACATTTTCACAGGTAGGATGCACCTTCCTACCTTTAGCCATTTGAACTCCATTATGTAGACTCCCTCCACAGTCAATAGAGAGACAATTAATTCCAAAGGGTGATTCATTTTACCTTAAAATAGTGCCCAAAATAGGTGGGATAAATCAACTACTGACAATGCTTTTCTCTTGTGGCTGCTAACAGAGGAATGATAAATAGCTACAGGTATGTCTGTGCAGTTAAATAAAATAGATACAGGCAGCAGCTTCAAGCACTGGACCCCAGACTGCTCACTCTTTAATTTTAATCCACTTCCAAGCTTGTTTTGGAGTGTTTCAATTATCTATCAAGACAAATCTTTTCTTGAGAAAGCTAGTACTAAGCAGTGAGGAGAGGAATCAGTCTGTGTCAGCTTGTCCCTGCCTCGCCACTATTTAGAAGTATGGACATAGCTGACGCTGGACTAGGTTTCCCCTTTCAAACAGCTTTAATTGGGTAAGGTATATCCTACCGCCATGGAAGAGGTGGGGGGATCATCAGCTGGACAAGGGAATAGTCTCTCTTTATTTTGGGGGTGACAGTAGGGAGAGATGACCATGAAGGAATGGAAGAAAATTATGTTCAAGAGGGGGACTACATAAGAACTAAAGCTTTTTTCCACAGGAGAGACAGATTGACTCTGTGCAATTACTAAAGCAGCAGTAAATAAATGTCAGCTCCACAAAAACAGATGATAAATTTTGCAGTGTCTCCAGTGAAACAGACGTTGTGTGCTCCAGCAGTCACCCATGTGGTTATGCACCCAACCTCTGAGATGACCGATGCATGCTGACAGTACGGTACCTCGATTTTTATCAAGCTCCATGGGCTCATTTTATGGAAAGCGGCGTGCCAGGTCCCACTTTGCCCAGCACCTGTACTGCCTGCGTGTGCAGCTGCTCCCAGAGCAAGGGAGGAACAACTGAAAATAGAGGTTCAACCAGACAAATGTGGGTTTCTGGGAAAACCTGGGCAACATCTCCTTGCTGCCCAGATCTACATCAGGATCTACCACTTGAACAGTTTTGGTTTACAAGATCAAAGTCAAAACACGTATCTGTACCTCTTACATTTGCAAAATGCTAAGGAATGGAGTGTGCAGGTGTTGAAAAAAGTAGATGTTTTATTTTGCTTATTATTCAACCTGAATGAACCAGTCAAGAGTTTTGGCACATTTGTTGTTGTAAATCTAGGCAGCCATAATACAAAACCCTAAATATAAAACACGCAATGGAACTGGAAAAAGAAAATCAGGCTCAGTTGCTCTTACGCATGCAAAAAAAAATTTCAGATGTAAATCTGTTTCTGTAAATCTGGTCTACTAAAATGCATTTTTATAGATAGGAGATGCTGGTGTGAATTTTTTCCCCATGTAATTCTGTTCAAATCACTCATTATACCTGCAACCACTTCAGCCACTGAAGCTCACTGTAAAATCTGCTTTGAATATACTCTGCAGTAAGTGACCCACACACCTTTCTGCTCCTCTAAATCCTGAGTCATGCCAGCAAGATTTGTTGCAGAAATCAAAATTCAGAATACAAGGTCTATATATCAAAAGACCAATTTCCCAAAGACGACTAGACAGCCAGTAACAGCTCTGCAATGGCTGCAATCATTAGCAGTGCTGAAAAGGATTTACCACCAGGTCTTCATTTGCTTTGACATTAGTTCATGTCAAGGCCAAAAAAAGGAGTATGAAAGTACATTCAGTTCCTAACACTGTGCAAAAGAATGAGCAGCTTACATAAAACGTGGCTCTCACTACTGCACATCTGTGTGCTGAAAGCACATCTTTATTATGTTCCAGTGAGGCTGAATATTTTTATTAAATGCTTGGAAAAAAGACAAGACTTTATACTTTTTTTTTTTGCTTTTGCTTAATTCAATCTCATGGAACACAGATGAATCTATCCCATTTCAAGATGTATTTTACAACTCAGAACAGCTGTACGTACATTCTAGCTTCATCTGGCCTGGAAGCACAACTAACAGAGGCTGTGGGTGATGGACAATGCTACAATTTAATGCTCTTATATGCTTATCATATTTCAATGTTTTTTGCAGTTGGCTGTCCCCAGCTTGCTGAGGAATCTTCCTGCAGCCCAAGTGAGATCTAAAAAATCTCAGGTTGCAATGGGTGAGTAATTGCAGGGGATAAGCAAGGAAATAAATCTCACCCACTGTTGGGTTGGTTGGGTGTTGGTTTTTTTGAGACTGTAACACACTGCAACCAGTCAAAAATGATTGATAGATTAACTACTGCTTTCAAATCTTTGACTATGACTCCTCCATGAAGAAATCTATTTGGAGTATTCTCATTTTCTAAAGGATGATCTCAAACAAACAGATTCCCCCTCGACTAAGATTTGCTAAGTCAGCTTCCAGGATACTGGGTCTTGGACATGTGTCAGTGTCCAATTCCCTCCCTTATCTCTCTTTCCTTTTTGGCCTTATTCAGAGGACAGCAGGAGGGAAAAGTATAATGTGCTGCTGGCCCAGACAAAAATATGACTTTGCTCATACGAGTGTATTTCCACTGGCTAAAGGCACCTTTTCCAGCCGTTCCCCTCTTGGCCCCTTCTGCAGTTTGGGTGAAAAGGCACAGCCAAGGATGTACTCCTCAGCAGACACCAAAGGTGATTTCTATTATCTCACTCTGGTCATGTAATCCAAGTTACAGTTCAGAATGCACTACAGATGCTTTCATTACTGGACACTGTAATGCTTAAAACATCATTTGAGATAGTTTAACCTTCTCTTTCTGTGCACATATTCTAATATTTGCTTTTTTGTTACTTGCTAGTTAAACATCAGTGAAGACTTCTTTGAGAAGGGATGAATACCGCACCAAATAGACGTTGCTGAAGCTGTCAATGAAGGGTTGCAGAAATACTTTTGGCAGTATTGGTCCAGTTCTGTTCCCATGTCCAGGCTAACCCAGGGATCTCAACTAGCCTGCAGCAGCTCCACTGTCTTGGTGCAACACTGAAGGACCTGGAAAACTACATGTGTTCACAGGTAGCACCAAGGCAGCTTGTCAACAGCACAGAGAAGGGCTGTCATGCTGAGAAGAGTGATTTTAGAGAGGATGTGGCCCGTAGTTTTGAGCTCAAGGCTCTCGGGAGCCATAGCTCCTCCCAGAAGCACATGAGCCACCACTGACCCACAAGCAGCATCTCAGCGTGACCAAAAGGCTGCTCACCCCAGTGCACCTGATGGTGCGTTTTTCCTTATGCACTACTGCCCTACTCTGCTGATGGAAAAAAAGTCAGGGATAATTTACCTACTGCTTTCCAATTGTTTGGGCAGCAGTTAATGTCAATCATTAATTATTAAGGCTAGATAATAATTCAGTTACAAATATTGACAAGCACAGCATGTCTCAGAGTAGCTGCATTCTCAGGGTTTTTTTTATCAGTTTTTAATTGAAGCTTGACAGGAAACAAATTTCTCTTTTCCATTTCACTTTACTGCTAGTAGCGAGTTATAACTGAAATCCAAACACACAAAAGCCCTCCAGCCACACTTCTGGGGAGCTTGGGGTGATGATCTCCTCATGGCCTCCATGTCCCCCTCACCTACCAGCTCTTCCCAGGAAGTATGTCCAAAGTCTCCTGCACACAGACATTGCTGCTGACCTTTCTCACATTTCACCCCACAAGCCCTCCAGAAGTTGCCCCTACGTCAACAAAACCTTTCGGTGCTCATATGCAAGCAGGAACTTAAAACCTTGTCACACACTTCTTTGATCAGCTAAGCCATCTTTTTTTTTTTTTCTCCCCTATGGGTTTCTGTCTTAATCTTC
>KZ505890.1:380353-406795 GCA_002844005.1 Limosa lapponica baueri
TTTAGAGTGTAAGTAAAGCAAAATAAGGAGGAGAGGTTCACCCAGGAAACATGACAGATGTTCAGAGCACATCTGGGACTTGGCTTTGAGTCCATGTCTAATGTGAAGCAGTTTTGAGCTTGTCTCCCACAGACCATATGCGTCCTCTGGCTGTTCTGGGGCTGAAATGGAGATGGTTTCTTGCAGTCTTGCTCTCTCTCCCAACACTTTCTCTGACTCTTCATAAACTGCTTTGACGGTGCCCAACACCAAAGGAAGACTCCAGCAGCCTGCTGCCACCAAAGGCGACATCCTGCCCAGCCTACTCCACACCAGCTGGCTCCTTCTCCTGCTTCCCTTTGTACCACACCAGCTCCTGGCCAACCCATCAGAGATCCAGCTCAACCCTCTAAGCTGGCAGAAAACTAACCCCCCCACACCAGAAATGGTCTGCTGTTGGATCTGACCCAGATTCTCTAAGGGTCCTGTTTAGTCCACATTAGCTGCATCTTAATGAGCCCAAGAAAACCAAACCTCTGGGACAGTCCTTCCTCACATAAAAGAATGCAGGATAACTGTCTAAAAAGCTGTTTGGAGAAAATTGCTCTGTCAAGACAAAATCATGTAAGTAAATATATTTTCTAGCTTGGGAACCTATCACTGTCCACAAATATCAGTGCTAAGACCTAGATACTACAGTCCTTTCCCTTTTCCTGTCTAGACATCAGCATTTCACCTTGTTTCTGCCTTTCTGCCACTCTGTCTCTGTCTCTTCTATCTTCTGCTTTGGTGTTTCTTTTTTTTAAACTGTATTTTTTTATTTAAGATTCAGATATCCCTTTGCATAACACAGTGAAAGAAATAGCAACTAGAATAAATAAGGTACATAATTACCCCATCTATTGTGTTTATGTCAACTTTATGTGATAACCTTTATTATTCATCTGTCTGTAACAAATCACTGCTTATGCTCACTTTTTAATTCCCCCTATATTGCTTACCCCTTAAATCTAATTTACCAGACATAAGATAAAATATCTGGGAGTGTTAGAGAAAATGACTAATCAAGTCATTGAAAAGGAGCGCTTTTTACCGTGCAGCCGCATCAGTGAGCTCCAGTGGCCATCCCGAGCTGGTCCGTTAGGTAGGAGAGGGCTCACTCTTGCAAGCATTGTTTGGGAGTAGAGTAACAGCGTGGTTACAGCTCACAGGATTTGCAGGTGGTTAGTATGGTGCTATGCTTTACATTAATTTTTGCTCCTTGTTTCACTCTCTCCTTCAAGAGGAGGAAAACTGTTGGGATGACAGAGTTTGTAGTGCATCTTCCAGAACAACATCTACCTGGCATTTTAGGGTCAGTTTGGAGGCTCAGCTCAACCCTGAGTTTAATAACACTTTTTAGTCTCAGGAGTTGCTGTGGACCTGTGTGAGAGGTGAACCAGAGAGTACTTCTGGGGAGGAAACACTGATCATGTCTTATACTTGAGGCATGCTCAAGGCAGCTGTAGATACTGCATGGGAGACCTTCAGCCTTGCCTCGCTAGTCTTAATGCATACCTTGTGCCCCATACACAAGTCATGTCACCACCCTGATGTCTTCCCAGAAGAGCACTCACAAGGGCAGATGGGATCTGTAGGAAAGTTCAGTTCAGGCTGAAGCTGTATGAGAACAGCTCTAATGTGTTTCAGCTTCTTCCTGTAGCCCAGTCTGAGATACTTCAATGACAGCCATTACTCTCCTGTCCCTGCATGTCATAATCTTTAGGATGCTTATCTGTGTAACTCTTATTTCACAGATGGAGATTTAAAGCACTTTGGAAGTACGTGCCTGAGTCCTTTAACTGCCCATAAAAATATGGCTATGTCGCTCCCCAGTTACCAACACCCTTAGAAATCTGGTCTGGCCAGACCAAGTCCCAAATTTCTGATGCCTCAACCTATCACTCCATTGTCACTCAGCTACTACATAACACTAAATGCTGATAGGCTCCCACTGAATGGCATTTGCGAAGCTACTCTGGAGCTAAGAAATTAGACTACAGTAGGGTAAAGGTGCTAAACTGTAAAGAACAGGAAAATATTTGAAAATATGAGAAAAGATGATTTTCCAAGGTCACATAGGAAATTCACAGCAAAACAGAGGCTCACATATATAGTTTGCCAGGAGCAGGTCAATACCTTAACTACTAGATTATCATCTCACATCGCTACCACAAGCAGGTTGGTGTAGATCATGGAAAATTATAAAATTTCTCATATTCCCTAAGGAAAAAGTCCCATGCAATTTAATAAAGACAGATACAGTTTTCTGCAACTATTCATGTTGCATTGAATTTCACCAGAATTCTTTAAAAGAGAAAATTCTAAAGTTTTATTTATAGCATGGCATAAATTTTTGTGCAAAGGATATTGGTGTCTCTGAAATTATCTAGACATTTAGCATAAGTTCCTGAGAACTCTATTTGACTGAATGTGTTTAGGTAGATGTCTAATGGTTTACCCCTTTCCCTTCCACTCTGTAGGACTTTTCCAATAACAACACAAAGGTAATTGTACCATGCACCAGTAAAATTACCATTTGTAGTACAAATATATCATAAACAAAATAAAACATAAGCATACAATGAATTTGTATGATTTTACTACACTATAGTGCATACTCTTCAATAAATCCTGATAATAAGGTTTTCAAAAGTGGAATTTCATTGGAATTATTTTATATCATGCCATATAATTACTATTAGAGGCAAGGTTATGTTTTGCAAGCAAGGAGCAAATAAAGCTGTCAAAGTGCTATTTTAGTAGACCTTAAGCTTTTGCAGAATATAGTACAATAAAATATGAACCTTTTAAACTACTGTGGCTGACTATAATTCAAATGTCAATAGAAAAAGATCCTTTCAAGCTCATGAGTAGTTTCTTTATGTGTAATTCTTTACACTTGGTGAATAATAGTCAGATGATGTCCATTCATGCTCTGACTTCTTAGAAAGGTTGAAACTGAGAAGCATGATTATTTATGGACATGAAAAAATCTCATATGCTGAGAGATGAAAAGATTGGGACTGTTTACCTTGGCCAGCAGCTGAATAAGGAAGGGTTATGACAAAAATAGTACAAAATCAGGGGTAAGATAAAAATAGGAAATTAGGAATTTCTATTCACTCTACCTTGTAGCACAAGGACAGGGAGATTAATGAAAAGGAAGGAATGAAAAAGAAGGAAGGCAATCTGAACTGATACAGTATTTTTTTAAAAGCAATCTATAAAATTCATTGCCAAAGGACACTGGGATCAGGAGGTGAGTGGGCTCAATACTGAGCTGGAGTTTTATCTGACTACTCACTGCTACCACCACAGATTTGGAAAAGGATTCTCCAGAATGGAATAAATGAAACCAAACTAAAAACAGTGTTAAGAGATTATTTCTTCCTGGTTACATGACCCCTTATATAGCTTTTTCTTCTGAGTTACTGACATTTCTATTGCTCCGACATAGTCTGGGACTATATAAACTGTTTCTTTCAATCACTATGATGATTGTTTTTCCCCTACTATAACCAAATTCTGCACAGCCCAGATGGGAGACTTCTTGTTAGCCTTTTGTCTTGAGCAAGGCTGCATTTCCCAAGAAGAAAGAAGAAAGGTGTGTTATTCCAGCAAGGAGTTCAGAACCTAATTCCTCTTTGGGTGAAAAGATTATGCTGAATTCCTTTCCTAAATTAATTGGATACTGGTAAAACTGGTAGGCCTGAAATTTATAGCAGGTTCACCAACCATGAAACTTTACAGGTCTGGGAACACTGTGCCTGTATTAACATTTTTTACATCTAGATCTCATCAGAGCTAGGTATTTAACACAATGGTTTCACTCATGCTAATAACATGAAGGCAGATATGCAAATAGCATCTCAACAACAGGGATAGCACCAACAGTCTGCAGTGTAGAAGAGACCTTTGTACAATGTGCTACACCTCACAAGGTCTTTAAGCTGAGAGGTGACTTGCAGGGGCCATTGAAGCAGCCACCACAGCAAGTCAGCAGGGACGGACACAGGGACACATAAAGACCTCAGGAGTAAGAAATAACCTGAGGGACTCTCAAATCAGAGTAATTCGTTGCCCTTCCAGACAGCCATTACTTTCCCTAAGAGTCTTTAGCATAAAATCAGTTCCCCAGGGAATTCTCCCATTATGTAGACTTCTAAGTAACTCCCTCTGGTGAGGTACAAGGTGTTCAGCACAATCAGGTACCTTAATATGAGAATACAATGAGATTTGGACACCAAGTTGTCTTAACATTTGGAAGTCTCAGCCACAATATTAATAACAGAACAAAGACTTTTAATAGTGCCAACTGATGCTGAAAAGTCACATCCATGTTATATGGCTCAGCTATGTGATAAAAATAAGAGATTCAGGTCTTCCTTCGAGTGTCCTGTCCAGGTCTTTGCTTGCTCCTTATCATCATGATCATTTCTATTTACTGCTGGTTTCCCCTTCTCCTTTTCTTTCCATGTCTTCCACTCCAAAGTCACTTAAAACTAACTCTCTGCCATTCATTTCTCTGACATTTTTGCTACCCACTGTCCCACATGTCCACTCAGTTTATACAACCTTACTCAATGCTAGTTTGTTTCCTTTTTTTTTGCCATCTTCCTTTCAAATTCCTGAAACACGATTTTAAACCCCTCCTAACCCAAAAATCTCTCCCTAACTTCAAGTATCACTTCAAAACCACTTTTATTCTTAGCTTACAATTGATTTGTACAATGCAGCACTTTGTGATGACACTAATAAAACAATAGCTTGCATCCCACAGCTCATCTTGAGGCACTTTAAACGGTTATAAAAACTGATGCGAAAGTTATATATAGGGATCACTTCATCCCTGGGTGAAATGCAGCTGCATTAGGATGAAATGTGGCAGCTGCATAAAAGAACACTGCAGCAGTTTATGACAAGAAACAAGAAGAATACTCTATCTAGCTGAAACTACTAACAGAATTTATGAGACAGATAAAATTCAAATAATATATATATATTAGGAGCTGACAAGGACACCAGGCTCTCCTCCCTTTAGTCTTAGGAAAAATACTCTGGTATTGCTAATGGGCAGAAGTGATTAAGAGTTCGGTTCCCTTTACATCCTCCCCCTTCCCCTTTAGGATTTATAATCCTTTTCTTGCCTTCTGACAGCCTCCATGAGTCTTGGCTCAGCACAGACTCGGAGGACGGAGTAACACCCACCCATTCTGCAGCACCACGCTGCCCTTCCCACCTATTTGGCCGGCTGTTCAAAAGCTGAGCACCGCTGACTTGGGAATTAACAGGGCTTTGATACATGAGCACTGTCTGTCCACTGAAAAATGTGTTTGGATAAAGGTCCGGAAAATGCGAGTCTTTAAGGGCTCAAATATAAAATATATTGTATTTTTAAAGTGGAAGGAACTTTGTCAAGTAGGTAGAGAAGGGGTAACAATCCCATCCTTTGGGAGCTACTCCAAAACTTCTGGTGACTCACAGAGTTGCTAGGGGCCAAATTTTGAAAACAGACTCTCATTTTATGAGTTTCTGCCTTTGGGTTCCCAACTTAAGAGATCTAGTCGGCACCTAAGCTTCCACATATTATGGAGCAAAGAGTAGCCTGAAGACCAAAATAGATGCTGAGATCATATTGAAAAGGGAAATGTTGAGTTCAGATTGTATTTAAAAAACCTTCAAGTGTATGCTCACTTGCGACCCAGATGTGCTATAAAGCGATTTTTACGATGTATCATTGATAGTTCCATAACTAATAGATATTATTAATAAGCAGTCATAGAAACATTGTAGCTATATGTACCTGTTCATGTTATATGTTCATGTTATATATTCGTGTAACATATTCATGTTATATATCTTCTATTAGATCATTATTTTTGAAGAGCGAAAGAGCAAGTGAGCAGCCCACAGGCTGCAAAGCAGTTTTGCAGAAAAGGACCTGGAGGTCTGGTGGACACCAACTTGGGCATGGGGCAGCAATGTGCCCTTCTGACAAGGAAGGTAGACAGCATGCTGGGCTGCATTAGGAGGAGTGTTGCCAGCAGGTCAAGGGAGGTGATCCTTCCCCTCTTCTCAGCTCTGGTGAGGCCACATCTGGTGTGCTGGCTCCAGTTCTGGGCTCCCCAGTAAAAGGAAGATAGAGATTTACTGGAGTGAGTCCAGCACAGGGCTATGAAGATGAATAAGGGACTGGAGCATCTGAGAGATGAGGAGAGGCTGAGACTGTTCAGCCTGGGGAAGAGGTCTTGGGGCAATCTTACCTATGTGTATAAATATCTGAAGAGAGGGTGCAAAGAGGGCAGAACCAGGATGTTCTCAGTGGTGCCCAGTGACAGGCAATGAGCACACACTGAAACACAGCAGGCTCCATCTGAACATAAGAAAACACTTGTTTATCATGATGGTGACTGAGCACTGGTACATGCTGGTCAGGGAGGTGGTGGAATCTCCATCCCTGGGGATATTCAAAAGCCGCCTGGATACGGTCCTAGGCAGCTGGCTGTAGGTGGCCTTGTTTGAGTAGGTGGGCTGGATGAGATGACCTCCAGAGGTACTTTCCTACCTCAACCATTGTGTGATTCTGTGACTATTTGAAGAAATCTGTAAACATAGCCCTAAGGTGACCCAACTGTGAGGGGGGAAAAATCTCTACCAGGAATATCATACTTCTTCTAATGGAGAATTTCTGATGAAGGCTTCTTGTAAGCTCCTCTAAACCCCTTTTCTTCTTGAGGAAGACTAGCACCACCAGGGAGAGGAGTAGCCAGTAGGAAGTTTGTATGTATCAATTCCAGCTGTGTCACTACTGGAAACTTGCCATAAATTTATACTTGGAATTATAAGTGTTGTTATCTTTGTACCTGGACTAACTCTTTGATTAGACTGCTAGTACTTCAATTACAGGAGCAGTAAGTTCTTCTATCTGTACACAAAGTATGTTTCTTCAGTGCAGGTAAATTGTGTGAGGTGTTTTGTCTGGTAGTCTGCCCTTGAGATCTGGTTTGAATCCGGAAGCAGCAGATGGACCCCACTACATACAGCTTGCTAAGCTACCCTCTGTCCTTGCAAGGTTTTGGAAAATGTCATCTCTTGCAAGGCTAGGGGAGATTTGTAGACAGCTTGAACTCAAGCAGCATACAAGATGCACAAGGTCTCTAGAGCGGCCTGACATTCAGAGGGCTCCCAAGAGGATGTAGTGCCGGTCTGAGCATTAGTTTCAGCTCTCATGGGTACTCATAACTCCAATTAAAGACAGAGATTTAATGTCTCTGGAAGTCAGGGTTTTCAAGCACAGTGTCCTAAACTGGAGGTCAAGTTTCAGACTCCAACGCCTCGCTTAGTTTTTCCACAATACCCAATGTGGTTTGCATGTGTGTGGTACTGAAGTTAATTGGTCAGACAGTAATTGGAGCTCCTCAGATGAAAGGCACTATGGAATGCAGGAGAATGCTTCATGTTATAATTCGAGGGAAAATGTAAACAGTATCCCAAAAGATAGATGTTGTCATCGTAAACTTTCTCTCTGAATTATGCAGATAAGTAGAACAAAATGTAATTCCTTATCAACATATTAATTATTCTTTGATTATACCCTTCATGTGCTGTAGATGTTCAAATTACATGTGGGCAATCAGATATACATCAGAGAATCTCTACCCATCCGAGGTGGTCTTCATGCTGTGAATTTATATTAAATACTGAACATTAATATGAAACTAACTCCCCTTGGAGATAATACTTTGATGTATTAATAAGAAAGACTTCTCAGTTCTTGTTTGTCATAAATTAAGATTAAAGCACTTTCTTTTGGAGTTCTGTGTGAGATGAGTAATTTGTAGTGCAAGAAATATTGATAAGATATAGCACGTACAGAAGAGCTCAAGCATTCAAGCCAGAGGTCCAAACCCATGGCCTGTGCACAGGGAACGCATTGCAAAGCACTGAGCTCCCACCTGGTGTTACCAATATTATCTGTCGTTATCAGCTGATTAACACTACAAGCAGATCTGCCTTTAGATCCCACTGTTTCCTTATTAGCTCTTTCCATGAAAGGGCCTATTGAGAAAGATGTCCTGTGTATTTCCTCTGTGAAAACTAAACCCCAAGCAGCAGAATGTCAGTGGTTCACACAGTCTGGAAGTTGTCATCTACATACATTGCAGTAACAGGAGGGCTGACATTGTCATGAAAGTACAGGCAAGAGCTGTACCTACACACCCAGATGACTTTTTCTGATTCACAACCATATTGTAATTATTATCATTGAAGTATATCAACATTATTAACATTTCATCATGCCTCGAGACCATGGTGAAAAATCATTTATAAAATCAAGTTTAACATAAATACGGATATCTAGTTTTTTATTATTATTATTCCTGAGGGGATTAAACATCAAACACCCATATCTGTTTAGCACCCATATCTTTATCAACATCCTGGATGAGGGGATTGAGTGCACCCTCAATAAGTTTGCAGCTGACACCAAGTTGGCCAGGAGTGTTGATCTGCTTGAAGGCAGGAAAGCTCTACAGAGGGATCTAGACAGGCTGGATTGATGGGCCGAGGCCAACGGGATGAGGTTCAACAAGGCAAAGTGCCGGGTCCTGCACTTGGGTCACAACAACCCCATGTAGCGCTACAGGCTTGGGGAAGGAAGAGTGGCTGGAGAGCTGCCCCGCAGGAAAAGGACCTGGGGTATTTGTCAACAGCCAGCTGAACATCAGCCAGCAGTGTGCCTAGGTGGCCAAGGCAGCCAACAGCACCCTGGCCTGTATCAGGAACAGTGTGGTGAGCAGGACAAAGGAAGTGATCGTCCCCCTGTACTCGGCACTGGTGGGGCCCCACCTTGAGGTTAAGTTTTGGGCTTCTCACTACAAGAAAGACATTGAGGTGCTGGAACATGTTCAAAGAAGGGCAACGAAACCGGTGAAGGTTCTAGAGAACAAGTCTTACGAGGAGCAGCTGACGGAACTGGAGTTGTTTACCGTGGAGAAAAGGAGGCTCAGGGGAGACCTTATCGCTCTCCACAACTACTTGAAAGGAGGTTGTAGAGAGGTGGGGGTCGGTCTCTTCTTCCAAGTAACAGGTGATAGGACAAGAGGAAATGGCCTCAAGTTGTGCCAGGGGAGGTATAAATTGGATAATAGGAAAAATGTCTTCACTGAAAGGGTTATCAAGTATTGGAACAGGCTGCCCAGGGAGGCGGTTGAATCACCATTCCTGGAGGTATTTAAAAGACAGATAGATGTGGTGCTTAGGGACATGGCCTAGTGGTGGACTTGGCAGTGCTAGGTTAATGGTTGGACTTGATGATCGTAAACGTCTTTTCCAAGCCAAATGATTCTATGATTATTGCTTTTTTCCAGCTGCTATTTACTACAATCATATTACTAACAAGAGCTGTCAGGATGTCTTCTTATGACTCTACGAAGAAATGAAAAATCAGTAAATTAATACCAGCACAAATATTATTTTCTTTAACTGGCTATTCTGAAAGTGTTCCATCTTCCTTTTCGGAGTTGGATTGATCCTATGTCAGTGCCAGATGTGATGTGATAAGCTGGCTCTGCCATGAGCAGGGTTTGGACCAGGTGACCTCTGTTGTTCGATGGTTCTACAACTTTTAAAAATTATTTCAGTGACTGAAGAAACAGCATATGCTTACGTAAAGATGTTATTGTGAACTAAGTCTTACCCTTTGCTTTGACTGTGTAGTGCTGAAAAACAGTGGAGTCACACTACTGTGTTTCAGCGTGATCTAGTCCAGAGCCACTAATTACATGGCTCTATGCTGTTCTTTATAGAGTGATGAGAAAAACAAAGAGATTAAAGGAAACAATTACTCGCTGACTAAAAAAAGAAAATCTTTCCTCACTCTGTCTTCACAAAGGCACCCATTTTTACGAAAGTGCCTTCCAAAAACTTCTGACAGAAAAACAATACTAGATGGGGGAAGGTCAAATTAAAAGTACTTTTTTACAGTAGCAGTCCAACTACTGTTCAGACAGCTGTTTAGACAGTTTCCATCTTCCATCACATGATGGAAATTTCACTTAATTTTACTGAATAGATACAGATAACTTTCAATATCAAAGTGGTGAACTCACAGGCCAGAATTGTAAGGCTATTTAAATTTCATAACTGTAGGGTGCAGATCTTCAAAGATGTATGAAGTCTTTAACTCTCATTTGCCTTCCCAAGCACCTGATTCACCCGATCCTGCCTTTTACTATCAGGTGGCTGCAGACATGAACGATCAGGATTGTAACACGTGGATATTCTGCACACTGTGTTATGTACACATTCAAACGCACTTCAAAAACACAAGGAGAAGATTACAGAGCAAACAGTTTTACCCAATGAACTGAAATGTTTTGAATATCTGAACTAAAATGCTTCTAGGATTTTTCTTCACACAAACCATCATTTGCTTTCATTCAGTCCCCTTTGCAATCAAAGCTGCAGTCCATACAGCTGCAGAGCAACACACAGAACTCACTCTAAAGCACTTCCTGCGTGATAGCTGTACATAAACATTTATTCGTTCATACTGGAGGGAGGAAGGAACAGACAACTTGGCTATAGTTGTTGGTATAGTTATTATTTTTAGCATTTTGGCTGAAGTCTCTAGTTTCCTTTCCATACATTTTTTTA
The DNA here is from genome assembly GCA_002844005.1 of Limosa lapponica baueri. NCBI lineage: Eukaryota > Metazoa > Chordata > Aves > Charadriiformes > Scolopacidae > Limosa > Limosa lapponica. The sequence goes on from KZ505890.1 coordinate 391,034, forward strand.
CAGAAGGCCATGGGGGTTTTATGTTCTGCTTCAAGTAGAGAGCAGACTTTAATGTAGTGAAAATGCAGGTTTTCCATTCTGCAGCTCACCTAGGTCTGTTTCCAGCTATTAATACCATTGTACAAAATATCTGTTCCCTATAATACAAAATTCTGCTATAGCAGAAATAACACTGGGTATCCATAGTACTGACATTTCTCATTTCCTTACCCTTGTGACACCACAGAGCAAATGGAAGCCAGATTCATAGGAACCCTTTAATTACTCAACAATAATCATTGCCAGTAATAAAGCAGAATTAGCAAAGAACTAATTAATGCACCACCCAGGACTAACAACTCTCTACACTTTTTTACTGTTATTTTTATCTACAAGAAGGAAAGACATAAATTGTTCTTTTATCAAATAGCATGAAAGAGCTTAGGTAGGTTAGATGTTTGCAGTTATCACTCTATAAAGCTGGAGCCTGCCCTTCAGCTATGGGGCATATATTACCCTGGAAGAAGACAACAGGGAGGCTGGAGACCTACCAGTTCCTGCTCCCTGCCAGACCAGGAAAGTGGGTCTGTGGGGTAAGACAGCAGGAGACACCAAAGCTACTGAAGCACAAACCTACTATTTTCATGTCACTGTCTCTAGCAGGGTAACAGGAGGGAATACAGAAGGGTTGGCCCTGCAAATGCCAGTGAAATACAGACCCTGGCACTTTTTAACTTGCGGGCTGAATTTCAATAATTTCTTAATCTTCTAATAGTTGATGGGAAATCAGAGGGACAGTTTCAGTTGTCATCTCACAGGCAGAGTCCCTTTGCTCTGATTGCTGGAGAGCACATTCTCACTGGCCTGAGTTCATTACTCCTCTGACTGTGGGCAAAGATGGTTTGGTCACTAGACAGTGCTACCAGCTAGATTAAATGACTAATTACTTGTTCAGCCAGACTTTTGGTGGGAAATGAGACACGTCACTTAACACTTACACTTAGTTAGAAAAGGGAAAAAAATGTTCTTCCTTCCTTTGAAAGGAAAATTGTGTGACTCAATAAGCTAAAGAGCATGTTCAAAAATATGCTCCAAGTACATGAGGATCCCCTAGCTACACTGCATGAGGTGGTCTTCTTTCCTTTGCAACTTCAACAATCAGGTGGCCTGGATAGCAAACAGGAGAAGTTTCTTGGTGCTATTAAGGATTTGGTCCAGCCCTTGGCTGATCTCTAGACTTATTTATTTCACACAGGAACAATGGCCATAGACAGACACAAAACACTTGCCCTTCCAGCAAATATTTCCCACTCGGAGTTGTCCTAAGCCATGACCTGATTCCTGATCATTTAGAGAGCATTCACCAGGAGATCAATTGATATAACTCATGCTATAGCTTGAGGTCAGTTTAGTCCAAGAGAGAGGCTAGTGAAGTAAAAATAAACAAGTAAAGATTATGGGTTTTTATAAAAACTGAGAAGAGTGTTGAAGTGCATACTTCAAATATTTCCTCTGAACTCTGCAGTGCTGCTGGCACGCTGCTGCTTCAGCACTTGGTGCTTGCTCAACGTGTGCTACGTGGATGCACCAAGGTCTGCATACACCGTTTGCCAAGCCGAATGACAGAAGTAATGTGACTATTTCTGAAAAATGAAGTGTTTATGGCTTGCTCAGTTTCAGAATATGTTTCATAATCTTCAGCACTCAGTGTGTTACTCATGGCCTTGCAACATATTCCCTCTGAACAGAAGCCGCTTTGTGCTCATCACTGAAGACGCGTGTGCTGTGTGAGTGCCATACTGTATTTTGGCAGTAGCTGCTAGAAGTAAATTTACAGAGGATTAAGGAGATGGAAGGCAGCGTGTACTGTTATTCTGCAGAGCATTAAAATACCCTGTTTAAAGAAGAGATGAGAGATGGCTGCTATTCAAAATCTTGGGGCCTGAGGTTCAATTTGCCGGGCAAAATTTCTGTTTGGTCTTCAGGAAAACAAGTCCTTGAACAACAGCAGCTGACCTTGCCCGGAAGGAGTGCGTGAGGACACCTCCCTCCTTTGGACATCACCTCCAGCGTGAGATGGGAGCCGTCCCCAGAGGCACAGGGCCACCAGGACCCACGCCAGCTGGAAGCTCCCTGCTGGCGGCTCCACTACCTCTGGGATCAGCTCGGGGCCCTTCCCCATTTCCAGATGTGCTCCACAAAGAGCAGCATCCAGGGGCTGCTCTGGCTTTATGTGCCCTCAAGACCAGAAGAATGAATGTATGTGCTGAGGACATGAGCCATTTTTGGCTGTCCGGTGCTACAGTAACGGGATATACAGATAAACACAAAGATAGAAAATTGGTTATGTACGCTTTGAAGGAAAAGGCAAAGTACTTTATTTTCCAAGTCTAGCCTTTTTCTAGACTTGACCTTGGTCTGCACTTTTAAGAATCTGACATTTTTTGATGGTTTATTTCACTTTCAGATTTTGGCAGGGTCTAGCCTCAGATATGCCAGAAGAATGATGAGATAAGTTGTTCTCCAGACAGAAACAGAAGGAGAAAACAGGCAGTTGCCTACAAAAGATGGTCTCTCCTGCAGATTTCACTGTAAAAACGCCTGTCTCAGTTTTCAAAAGGAGAAGCCTAAATCTGACAATGAAATTTCAGCAAAATGGAAGTTAAAGATTTTAAATAACCATCTTAAGAGCCCACACGTTGCTCTGAAACCACTGGTTAAAACTGAAAACATGATAAAGGTATTTTGATTTAAGAGATGAGCTGTATTTTGCAGTATTTTTTTTACACTGTAATGGCAGTTAGAAACCCAGGATCCATGGTATCCTGTGGCCATCGCGTTATGCTCTGAAGGCTCACTTACTACTAAGGAATCACACTGTTGTACTGAAAATTACAATTCCTTATTTTCTGGTAGAGCTTCATCTTTAAAGACAAACAGTAACACAAACTAACCAGCCTGGACTCTTAAGGTTTACCTGTGCTGCAGGATGTGCAGAGAAGGCAACATTGACAAAAGGTGAAAATTACAGCTGTTATGGTCCATTGGCTGACTTTAATTTTGGGAACAGAGTCAGGGCTTTCGTTAATCTTTTTGCAACTCCAAGCCAAAGCCAATTGCTAAAAGTAGCCTAAATCTGAGTCTACAAAGCTACTATTTGTTGAATGTATTTCAAAGCATTTCCTTCGTTCATTGTTTATCGACCTGGCCTTTCCTCATCAGGGGTAAAAAAACATAATGAATACTTATCACCTGCAAGCTTGAATCCCCCTGGAAAGAACTTTTTCAGGAAAATGTTATTGTGGTGAGCACTTTCAGGGAGTGCTGGAGTTTTAAAGTTTCTCATGATGTTTTGCTTTTTTTTTTTTAATGAACAGGAAAAAACTCATCTGGCTCTCATTTGAATTCTCAACAGACTTTAGAAAGGAAATTCCAACCAGAATTCCACCAGAAGTGTATTCCTATACCTAAAATCTATGTGGGAACAATGCTGTATGCTTGTCTCAAACCAACAGCAGCCAGCAGAATTGGAACTAAGGCTGGGTCAATAGTAGACCTTCTTGTTCCACACAACGGTAAGGGTCTCAGCAGAGGGGCTGGTTTTATAAACCAAACTTCAATAAGACATGTCAGAAGCTTAGTATTAAGCACATGTTTAAATATCTAGTTGACCTGTCTTCACAGCAGCCATTTTGTCATCCTTGTAGAACTTTTATTTGTATACACAGGGATGTCTGGATATAAAGGGTGGCAATCATCTCACCTATCTGCAGCTGCATTAGAATTATTCATCCAAGATGTTCCTGAAGGCTATGGAGAGAAAGAGGCACTTCCATGAAAATACTCACCTTATCTAAAAGTTAATGTCTAAAAGAGGTAAAATGGCTTGTGCCCAGAAAGTGCTCATTCTTCTCTAGGGACTATACAGAGAATTTGGGAGGAAAGGGCATATAAAGCTAGAAGTATTTCCAGTGAGATGAAATAAATTCTTTGATGCATCTCCTTTTAATGTACTGTGTGACTTACGGTCTGTAATTTCACCTATTTGCCCCTGATTTTCTCCATTTGCAGTGATGGCGTAAATGATCTGTATCCGTGTTTGTAAAGGGATTTGAGATTTATGTAGGAACATTCCTGTGTAGGTGCTCAGTGTTTACCACAAACAGCATGTTTTTCCCACACAAAGCATGTCATTGAATTAGAGTTACTTGACCTCAGAATCCACTAATCTCAAACACAAGCAAGGAAGTACCTGAGTTGTTCATCCCATCTGTGTCTTATTCATCAATTCACCTGCTGATTTCCATAGGATATACGTATATCTCACTTACTAGAACTAAGCCACACTTACCAAGATTTCCCCTGCAGTTGATACTATACATTCTTGGTATTCTGGGTATCTTAAGCTTATAAACAACTCCAAGCATTTCTAATTTTTAGAATTTTCCAGAAAAAAAGCTTTTCTTTCCCTAAAAATGTGGGCTCTCTCTGGACAAAGATGTTTGCTTAAAGCACAGGGCCAGCATAGCTAGTTCTACGTTAAAGTCAGGCTGAGGGCAAATCTTCCCAAGGAGGTAAGTGTCTCCTCTTTCCAGTGCCCTAAAAGCACTGTTCCTAGCTGTCCTTAGATGTACAAGTCCATTGGTTCTTCAGTGCACAATGGGGACTAACGTGTGAACGTGATGCTGGCAAAGCCTCACCAAAGGATTCTTACAACTGATGTGAAGACAATACAACTGATTTGTAGGCACATAACTGCATCTTGCTTGCTGCATCGATTTCCTACGTTTGTTGTTGATTGCCTTCCCTGCACTTCTCTTCCAGTTTAGAAACTTTGGGAAGAAATTTCTAACAGCAATATGTTTGTGCCATGCCTATTTGGCATGCCGACCGCACTATTACACAAGTAAACAGGGAACACGATGTAACACCACAGCAGCAGATTTAACTAAGATCCAATTGTACTTGATGCCATCTGGATGTGGGAAGAATGTTCCCTTAAATGAAAAATCTTCGACAGAAAAACAAGTTCACCCTTCACAAGTATGTACCACAACACAGGACAATACACCATCTTTGACTTATGACTTCATCGGTAAGAAATTGGCCTAGCAATGGCATTTCTCCCCCAACAGGCAGATGTGCTCTCTACTATATCGTTCCTTCTGCACATACCTGAATTTAGGGTATCCTTTAGAGCTAGTATGAAGACACCCTTTTCTAGGAAGCAGCAACCTGTCCTGTATCACCTCTCAAATAAATTACTTCTGACAGAACCACCAGTGTTAGGATGGGGGGGGGCTGTCTCAATCTACAGATTTAGATTATGACATTGTAAGCAGCTAAAACAAATAGTTTATTATTTCCAGGTGCAATTTATTAATTTAAATATCTCATTTTTACTGTGTTCATCACAGCAGAAACACAATGACAGCTTGAGTAAACGCTTTGACTTGTAATACACAGTCACCTAAAAAATTAATGATGAGTTCTTTTCCCAAAAGGCTTACGGACAAACACATTTCCAACACCAGGGCCTCTGAAGAGGAAATACCTCAGGGGGAATATTGTTATTAGGTGACACTGAGCAAATACTTAAGCAGGACTGATTGAAGCAGACTGTGTACCCTAAGGATTTAATGAGCAGCTTGGAGGAGTTGATGGTCTGAGGCATAGCCTCAGGTCATTAAACCTCAAATGGTTATTAATCCCCAGGAAATGCTTTCTGTCAAGGTCATTAATGCTATTATACAGTGGAAATTGAGGGTGTATTGGGAAATTAGCATCTAGTCTGTTTGCAAGAGAAATGCTCTCAGTAGGCATAGGCAGGTCATTTCCAGGAGGATGCTGCAGTGTCCCTGAACCAGCCACCCAGGAACTTACATGTCACTCTCTGCACCATTTCAAAGCTAAGTAGCTCTTTTGCTGAGTGTCACTACAGGAACTTTATCATGCATTGAGCAGTTAAATTAGCAGCTCAGCATAACTCCAAGGGATAACATCAGCTGAAGTCCCTCCTGCTGAGTAGAGATACCTTAGTGTATGTTTTTAGGTTGGAATTCTGCCCTGCTATTGCCTCTTTTTAGAATAAAAATAGGAAATCTGATTCAATTCATGTATACACTGGTGACCACAGCATTTGACTGAGGGGTGAAACTGTATGGGTGTTAGGATCATCACCCTTTTCTGAGAGTTTTTCTAGGATAAAGGTCTCCCTCTGAGAGTTCTTCTAGGATAAAGGTCTCCCTCCACCTCACTGACTTCCAAGCAGGAACACCTGGAACCAGTACAAACACATCCACTGGTGACTTGGGGGTTAACACCATGAGCCTGACCAGCTGGCAGGGAAGGGCAGTACCTGGTGAGATCCCAGTCTAGGACCTTCCTTCCTCTTGGACCCCTTCTTTGTGTTGGTACCTTGTGAATGAAGCCTCTGCTTCACAGTCACTGCTATTACCTTCCCATCAAGTATGGAAATTGCTGGCGCATGGATCCCATGACTCTTTATAAATAGGCTGTAGAGTTAGGCTGTTGTTTGTTTGGTGCTACTGTTATGTAGCTAACAGTAAAGATCAGGTCAGACTTAGTGATTTTTTATTTTTTTTTTCAGACTCTGCTGCTGGTTTCTGATTTGAATTGGGCAAATAAAATCCTGTAATTCTGTTAACTTATCTTTGTGCATCAGATTTTCCTACATGAAAAGGGCTATAACCATACCTACAACAACAGATATTTTGAACTTTGAACTAGATCTATTTACAAGGCACCTGGAGATCTTCAGTTTCAAAACTATTATATTATAATGATCAATGCTTAGTTTTTAAGGTAATGCGACAGACTGCAATCACCTAAATCTGTTCCTTCTGCTCTAAACTAAGCAGGGAAAACAGAAAATTGTTATGTAGAAGGATCATTTTGATTACATCCCTGAGGATGATTTAGCACCCTAATTATGCAGCTGTCCAAATTAAGAGAAGAAATCTTTCTTTATTAAAGAGCCTGAGGAGATTTAGAAAGCAACAGTTTATTATTCTGAGTAAAAAGAAAGAACAAAAGAACATCACGATCCATTCAATTCTTCTGACAACGTCTGCATTAAATGATCAATTCTTAGACATGCATTGCTATTTACTGTTTGATTAAGTGCCCTAACATTCACTGGCATCAGCCAGTACACCCTTACTAAATGGAATTTACACAGATGTTATTTCAATTACGAGTCTCCACATAGGTGTCAGGAATACACCCATCCATGGGGGACCTGAGGGTAAATTCACTATTGCTCTTTTGTCTGATTGGTTTCCCGAGAGATATTAATTCAATGAAATTGATAAATCATTGGAGTACACTTTTACAATGATATTGAGAAAAAACCACCTTCGTATGATATAACTACACAGCTTTTGCATGTATTTGGATCCTTCATTTCATGAAGCATATGATATACATGTTTAGGCACTGACACTAAAAAATGAAGTTACACTTTTAAGATGTAAAAACTGAAGTTAGACTTTAAAAATATAAATATAGCTGAATATTTCTAGAAGGAAACTTTCACTTAATTTATATGTTAGACATCCAAATATCTGAAGAAGAACTCCATACATGTCACAGTAAAGAAAATTTTATTTGGCAGTACTGGCTTAGACATGGCTGTGAAGCCATAAATCACAGAAAATAAGCATTTGGACATTAAATTATTTTTGGACTTGGAAAATTCCACTAATGCTATATTTTTATAGGAGTATGTTCCTGTAACCTAGATCACAATCAAGCAATACATTTAAAGTCGTCTTCTTCTGAAGAAAAGATGAATTTAAACTTCTGCTGTAAGGGGTCCAACTATGCAGGTTAGTGCTGTCTTGAATGCGATTGCTTTCCTGATCAGGATTTTCAACAGATTTGTGTCATCAAAATCACTGTACCTAAGCACACCTAATATTTATTTGCTTGCTTGCTTTGCTTTGCTGGATTGTGCCACATGGTACACATCGTACTATTTACATAAGAAACAGATTTGAAAAAACCCCATACATCCTTGATCTCTCCTGTGTTTTCAACAAAATAGACAATTCCTTACTCCTGGGCTCCTTTTCTCTTTCTTTTATTTATGTAAGTACACCTCTTCTTTCTGACTCTCCAACTTTTTTTATTGTCTTGGTTTCCACACCCATCCCACTAATGCTCAAGATACTACAGTGAGTCTCTGTCAAATTTCATTCCTTCATTTGCTCTGGTCATTGAATTTAGGAAAATGTTGAACTCCACTGTCTGTGAAGGCAGTCACATTTCCTTCAGTGGATTTTACACAAACATAGAGTGAGGAATAACTTGATAATAGGACCATCTGACTCATGTACTTTGGACTGATAATAACTGTAGCCACATCCTGTAAAATGACCAGTTCAAAAAAAAACTTGACTTGGCTCTTTCTTCTCCCAAGAATGACCATGTTCATTTTTATCTTAAAAAGATTTCATCTAAGAAGTTGAAATTAACCATACAAAATAAGACTGAAGTGGAGAGTGAAAGTTCATCTAATCCACTCTGCCGAAACTTGCAGGACTAATATTTACTCTTCCTTAGAGGAATCCTGGATTCAGGACAACTCCGAAAAATATATACTCTGAGATACACCTGACCAAACAGGTTGCTTTGGTCTCAAACCGTCAAGGTGGCAAATTTACTACCCTACGCTGAAGTAGATGTTTTGATGATACAGTTCCAGCTCTGTTCTCAGTTGGAGACGTTAACTCGAGCTGTGTTTGGCCACTGTGGCTGGAACGCACCGCTTACTTTTCCAGCCCTTGCATTTAACTACTTCTGGATTGCCACACCTGTAGCTATTCAGCAGAAGCTCAGTACACTTCTCATCTTCTCCTGCAAACAGTAGCTTATATTCCTGCCATGCTGGCATCTCAGCATCATTTGCATCCCTGTTTACAGAAATGGTGGCATTTCATACAATGCTGCTTTCCATGGCTTGTAAGGGCTGCTGGATGATAATGTCTCCAAACTATCATAGATTTGTTTGGATGAGCGGTCTGCACAACTGTGAGCTTCTGAAGGCAGAAGAGCGGACTCCAGGAAAGCAAAAATACCAATGGATGAAAAGCTAAGAATACACTTCGGGTGAAACATGGAAGAGAAAATTGCCAATTCCTCAAATAACGTTGTTTACTTCAGAGTATCCTGCTGGTGGGAACTACGTAACTGCAGTGACTATGAGTAACTGTATTCATGTCATGATAACATAATGGATTATCATGAAAGTCTACTCTTAAGAGACCAATATTTGTGTCAGGCAAATACTGCTCCTCTAAATATCCCATGGCTGTCCTGTACAGAGCATAATGAACAAGAAGTGTGTCTGACAAGTCAGGAGTATGTTCTTTCAAATACAGGAAAGCCCCAAATTATAATCTTAGTGATAAATACCGCTCCAAAGCAGTATTTCACAGTGAACACTTTTGCCAAACACCAGATGCTCTCACTACCAGGAAATAACCTGAAGAGTACATTCCTATTTTGTATGAGTGAAAATATCAGAATTTAGCCCTAAAAGCTTATGTATACAAAATCCTATGAATAGTTCACAGATAAAGATGACTGTTTTCCTCTGCTTCTGCGAAGAAAAATGCTCCATCAAATATACACATACTTATATTATTAGTAGGAAAAAATTTCTTCACAGAAAGGGTTGTCAAGCATTGGAACAGGCTGCCCAGGGAAGTGGTTGCGTCACCATCCCTGGAGGTATTTAAAAGACATGTAGATGTGACACTTAGGGACATGGTTTAGAGGTGGACTTGGCAGTTCTAGGTTAACAGTTGGATTCAATGGTCTCAAAGGTCTTTTCCAACCTAATCGATTCTATGATTCTATATATAACTGTTCAAAAAGATTGACAGGATTTGAAGAACCAAATCTCTCTATGTATAACCAAGTCTTTACCTTTAGCTGGTGTCTCTGGAATGCTCAGCATATGTAAAGCAGTAAAGAAGCATTAATTAGTATTACTTTGCTCTGATATTATTGTTTGTCTTCAGTCTCGGAGCCTGAGCAGTAACGCTCTCCAATGACCTCCTAAAGCCTCAACGCAGAGATCGCACACCTCCTCCCTGCCTGCTTTCTCCTATTTCCTTTCCTTTAAAATATTTCAAGGCTGAGGTAATCCCACACAGAAAAGATGATATTCACTCTCTCTTCCAATGCAGACAGGCTTTGAAGCACTGCAGTAGGCCTATCCCAAAATACAGAGTTTGCTACGTTTCAATTCACACACGTTGAGTGTGAGCGTTACTGAAGGCAATTCCTGTACCACTAAAGGGAGGTGTCTCTGCTTCCCCACTTAATACCTGTTGACTCAGTTTTATGCTTGTTTACAGTCTGTCTTGGTAGCTCACCCTACGTGCAATGAACAGAATCCAACTAGATTTTGCAGGAAACGGCATGAAAAAATCCCAAAATGTTCTCTACTATTTTTTTTCCATTTTTAATGGTAAGGAAGTTGTCATTGTGGTCAGAAAGGAGAGAAATACAGATGCAAAAGGAATCACTTAAAAAGGTAGTCTTAGGAAATGCTGTTATACAGGTGTCTGTCAGGGGGATCAGGTACAATTGCTCTGCTCCATTAATTTTTAATCACATCTGGCAACCAGCCTCAAAAGTCTCCAAGACTTTTGAAATGAAAAGGGTAAAGCATTCTCCTCCAACATTTTGGAAAAGATCAGGGCATTAGCATCTGTAGTAAGTGTCAAGACCCTTCCAAAGCAGCCTTTAAGGGCTGTGTGCTAACAGTGCTCTTTAAGGATGGCACTCAGTCATGAGATCAGTAGCACCTGCCCATCTTTACCACGACGATACCATACCCCTAAGGCAAATATGGCTTTCAGGAGATGCAAAAATGAGATAGGATAGCATCACAAATGAGCTCCCAGGAATGTTAGGATGGAAGATTACTCTTAACTGAAATGTAATACATAGCTTTTCAGTTGGCCTTTACCTTGGAATTACCTAGGATTTTATTTCATAAATATTTCATCCATAAATATACAAAATTTGTAAGAATTTTAGATCTCTTCTGCCAGCCTCCCAAAAAATAATTTTCTACTGGAAATACCTGTAATAGCCACCCAGAATTAAAAGCACACAGTACTGGGCATCTACTTTGATTCCAAGCTGTGATATATGTAGCTTGTTGTTGTGTACATCAGGGGTGTATGTTTTCATAGTACTTGCAGGGACTTCAAGTAAGGGGCAATTTTCTTTAATAAAAAGTACAACTGGGAATAATTAGAAACCATTTTAGTTTCTGACCTTATGTTTTTCCTAAAGTCCTACATCGTAACTATAGTCAGAATCTTTGTGTAAAAAGCAGTCTCCAGATTGCCAAATTCTTACTTCTGAGAATTATTTTTCAAATATCATTGCTGCCTTCTGTTTTCTCAGATACCTCATTTTGACCATCTATGCTACAAAAGCTTCCAGGAGCTCACTACAATGACCTTACATCTCTTCCTTTGTCCATTTTGGATATTTGCACTAAAATACTTAAGTAGGGAGAGTAATTCATCTACAATGAACATGTGCTACCTTGAGACACTCAAGCCTCTTCCTCTCTTTAATCATTTCCTAAGGATGATATATTGATTCAAATAGGAAAATGTATACCTGCAATCAAATATATAAGATGTCCTGAAAGAATTATCAATTGGTGCACTATAAAGACAAGAAGGCGACACATCAGAAGTATTCAAATTTGGGCTTACACTGAATGTGCCCCTAATCTGAAGATATTTTGATTCAAGGTACATCCTGGTTCATGCTATCCCTTAAAAAATCTCCTTCTGTCCTTAGGTTACGAGAGACTCTCTCCCCAAAGTGTTTTGTAACTGTAGATGAAAATACAGTCATTGCTTTACCCGTTAAATTCCCCACTCACCTGCATGAACACTCTGCCACTTGGAAACCCATCACATCCCTACCCACACTGAGAGAAGTTACATTTTCAAAAGTGGAATTTAATTTCTATCAAGTTTCTGAAGGAATAACATTGGCATTGCTTTTTTTTAATACTGTGCTCCTTTATTCAGGAGGGTTATTTTACTGCCAGTCTAGCAGATGAGCACTGAAGGGCTTTCAGATTAATGCTCAGGGCCTTCAGGTTAGATGTGTTTCCAAGAGCGCTCTGCTCCCTGAGGGCATCCTGTGAGATAAGGATACTGCTCCGACAGCCCAAGATGGTGCTTTGCGTTCCCTCCTTGAGGAGACCCGGTATGACCCCAGATGGACTCTGCAGTGACATCCAACACTGTGAAAACACACTAGAAGTCTCATTTGGTAAATAATAAATATGAGTATATTTTTATTACCGTGCTCGTGCAGAAACTATATGACCTGCTGTGCAAATAGCAGAGCGTGCTTTCCCTGAGAGTTACATTTTGGGTGAAGCTTTTCAAGCAGAGATTTCTTTCCTGAAGTGTATATGTACACAAGTCCTACTCGGTCCAGGAGACGGTGCATATACATTGGCATAGTCCCCCCGTAATTCAAAATTCAAAGCAGTTGTAGACTAGACACATAATATAAAACTTCATTTTAGGAAACTAAAGCAATGTGATGTTAGGTTCCTGCTCTGAACAGCTTCTTCCCACTGAGTACTAGGGGAACTGGGGAGACCCACTTCCCCAGGCTGAAGCCAGTCTCTGGCCCCTACTCTCCCAACCCCCACTTTTAGAAATCGTGACAGCATGAGAATATCCTAAGCCAAGTGGACACTCTGAGGGTCTATCCATACCACCGGATGAAAGAGGGAAATGATTATGCAGACTCAGACTGATAAAAAAATACTAGCATAGCTTTAGGAGGAAGATGCCTGAGGTCAGAAAGCAAAGGATAAATCCTAAATTATAAATACTTTGGTGGGTTACACATGCTAAATATTTTTGGCACTGTAATATATTCAATTTCTGTGACTTCTAGTGAACAATTTGTGTCAATCTAATTTTCAAGAAGAAAATTAGTTTTCAAGAGTAGCCGATAGCATCACTAGATGCCTTTCTTGAACTGCCAGTAGCTGAATTGCCCTTGGATAGTTCAAGACAAGCTCCAAATCAATGGAAAAAACTCCTGCTCATTCATAGTTAATTTTTTTTTAACTATATTGTGAGGAATAAAAATGAATAAACCATATGTGTGAGCCATGATATTTTTATAACTGCAGATGGGGAGACACAGAAGGAGATGGAAGACAAAACACACCATTCATGAACTTCTAAAACTCTCCTTGACTGTACATGCATTTTAAATATAGCTTTGAGATGTTATATGCAAGTGTATTTCTCTTTCAAATTTTAATAGAAGGTACATAGAGTTCATAATACCTTTAAAGGTATTAAAGTAGGAGATAACCAAAATGTCAATTTATAGTTGCAATGTACTGATATCTCTTTAGTCTTCTATAAGCTGTATAGTTGTTTACTGTGCTTGATAAGGGATATATATAAGGGATGGAAGAGAGATCTGGGGAGTAGCATGAGAGGGGGGAAGTAAGGACTTGGATTCAGTGAGGTGGAAGGAAGGAATCCAAATCTGTAGGAAACTAGGCTACGCTAATACCAGTGCTCAGAAAGTAATTCATTTACTCAATTTTACAGTATTCTCTATGGTGGGAATAAAGGTCAGCCACTACTCATCACTGGGCAATGGGCTGCTCCAACTTTTGGCAGCTCCACAATGACTCATATGAGGAATATACCACTGCTGCATTCTTTGCCAGTGTTGCAGGAGTGACTACATAATGTCCTTACAGCATAATGCCCTCACATTCCCTTTGCAGTCCCATTCCTCCCACCCCTTCCTTCTTTGAAACTCCAAAAGAAGAAGATGCTAAGGGATCGTTGCAGCAAGTAGGAGTTCTGTAGCCTACCCGTGCCCTGTGCGATGTACTTGCCCAGACCAAAAAGCTCCTAAAACAGGCAGTTGCAATAGACTGCCTCTGAAGCATCATATTTCCCAGTGCTACAGACCTACTAAGCTCCAGCACAAATGTCCCTAGAAGAGAGAACCAAAAACGAGGAAATAATCATGCCCATAGAAAAAAAACAAAACCAACAAGCAGCCAGTCATTGCCTAAATACACATCAAGTCCAACATCTCTGGAGACTCATTCTCTCTTCCACAAACGATGTCAAAACCAAAGGCTGTACAAAGACCATCTTCTACCAATACCAGTTAAAGTCATGCAATGCATCTACCAAAACAAAGCTTTTACTGAGCATTTTTTGTGGTGTGAAGGGAGAAATTTGCACAAGTGTTACTATTCTTTATATTTCATTACAAACCTCAGCTAAAATCAGAACAATAAGTGCTGCTCAAATGTTCAATGACAAATGAGCCGGTACCTTACAGAGTTTACAGTCCTCACAGACAGGCAAAAAAGGAAAGGATAAGAAAAAAAAGCTTGGAGACTTACGGATGGTCATCTTACGAAGGCAGGAATTTAGCTCCTCTGAGTTAAATGTGGAAGATATGAGCTCAATCCACCCAGAGTAGAGCCCAGGACCTCCTCCCTCTGGGGTGAGTGCTCTAATTCTTGGGTTATTATGCAAAAGGAAGATAAGTCACATCCATCTTCAAATGAGTAAATGGATCCCAACTGCATGGAGGTGCCAGCGTTTATTTCCCATTGTTCCTCTGTATTCCCAATGGAAGAGGTATTTACTTGAATGAGGCGGATTGAATCATCCTTGGGTGGATGGATGGATGGAAGGATGGATAGAGAGGGAAAACAGGTCTCCCTCCGCAGGTCTTCAGTTAGCAACTGCTGCTCTCCTAAGACTGTACAAGGAATGTAAGCAGCTGTGACAAATGGACTGGACCATTTGCTTATCCCTGGATACCTAAAAGCTTGAACTAAATAGACTGGGTTCTCCACAAGACACATTGCCTCTCTAGCAAATGCCAGGGTTTCTTGATTTTTCAGACAAATACCATGGTATTGCTAATTATAGTGGGCCTGACTTTCATCTGGAATAAATTAGTGCTGTAGCTGCCAAAGACTGGCCCAGAAAATCCATGTAACACTGCAGGATCCTTGCAAGAAAATGAGGCTCTGTGTTAGGTGGAGCCTTGTTGCTAGGAAGGCCCGTTGTTGAATGTTTTAATCCAAAAGATTAAAAACATGATTTCACATTATGGTCTCTGACTTAGCATGGTAAACAGCCTTCAAAACCACAGTCTAGTAACAGTGCCTTTGTCCCTGCTTGCCATCAATGGCAGACTTTTTTCCCTTTCTTTTTTTTCAAAGTTATCCACAAAAATAAAACAGAATAAAACCAGAAACCAAGTGCTTTTTCAAAGGTAGAACATAATTTCATCTTTAAGACAGAGAACAGAAGAGTGTGGGTATTCTCTGACCGTGGACTTCTTGTAATTTAACTGAAGATAAATATTTAGATAACAACCAATGGGATATTTAATTGTCAGGAACTATTATATTTAAAGAAAGTGCTAGAGATTTTCAGACTTGTTTTCCTATGTGTGTTGACAACCCATTCCCATCATTTACACTCTGTATGACATATAAATACAATCACTGCTATAATTTGTAAATTGTTAATATTAGGACTGTAGAGATGGCTATGCTTTCGGCTCTCTATAAAAAAAAGACAGCTTTTACATCAACATCTGGCTGAACTTCCATTGCTTTCCCATCCGCTATTTGTATTTCTCCTCCTTCTCCTTGGCCTCCCTGTTTTTTTTTCTCATTGTTTCCCTGCC
>KZ505890.1:407175-484482 GCA_002844005.1 Limosa lapponica baueri
TGCCCCATCCCTGGAGGTGTTCAAGGCCAGGCTGGATGGGGCTTTGAGCAACCTGGTCTAGTGGGAGGTGTCCCTGCCCACAGCAGGGGCATTGTAACTTGATGATCTTTAAGGTCCCTTCCAACCTGAACCATTCTATGATTCTATGAAAAGATTCTTGAATTTCAGGAGCTACCCTCAGTACAATTTTAGATTTACTTTTATTTGAGGGAAAGTTTTCCATATCTCAGCTTGTCTAAGTGTAAAATAAATTCTATAATACTACTTTGTTCAAAGAGATCCTGTGAAGTTTTCCTAATTGGAATTTGAAATCTCAGGAGGAAAACAACTATGTAGTATCTATTGACTGGAACTGCATGGACAGAGTCTCCAGTTGGTTACCAGTGAAGCCAGAGATAAGATACTAGATTAACAGATACAGCAATAGAACTTTAATAAGAAATGCATGTATCAGTAGCTAAAGTATTTAATGACTTTATCCGCATACATTTGTCAAACTTTGTTGGGTTTTGTGTACAGCGACAGAAACACCTCCAAAAGGATCAAAAGAATGTTATTTCTCATATCAGAAAAATAATTTTACTCAGAGAATAAGAAAATTAAACCACTTCTCACAAAGAAAAATGAACTTGTAAGATGATGCAGCTCTGAAACAAATTACATATATTCTACTAATCAATAAAATACAGTTGCCAAGGTAACAATGACATCAGAAAGTGAAATACAGAGGTTTGTCTTACATAAACACATACACATACCAATATGTTATGTGAACTTTTGCAATCTAGCAGTGACTTCAAGGAAAAATATGTTTTTACAAAAGAACACATATTTTCCCAGGCTTGATAGATTCTTGTGTAAGAGCTTTTATGAGATTTTAGACAAGTTGTATTTTGTTTGGTAGGCTTTGTTCTTGTTCTTTTCTTACTGGAAACAATGAAATGTTGGGAAAAAAAATCGCTTTCAATGAAAATTAATTCTCTCTATTAAAGTGACTTAAAATAGTGACAACTAGATGGGGGAAGAAATTCTGCCAAAGCATTTGAATATTGATCCTGAGCATAGTTAAGACTAAAAAGTTTGAATTCGTAGATCCTACTTGTATATATTATGCAGATCTCAAGGGACAAATTCTCAGTACCAAGACTGTAAATAAGAATGTATTTTTTTTCACAGTACTAACCATTCTCATTATATCTGTCTTTAACCTGACAGCTCAGTTCTGCTGCCCTATTCAACAGCTACTATAATCCCATTGAGCTGAGCTGAACAAATCCCAGACTGGGATGCTATTGAGGATGACTACAGGTGATACCACTCAGGCCCTTCTAATGTCTAATTTTGTATTTAATTTGAACAGTTCAGGGTATCATTTCATAGTTCACTAGCAGAGCCTCTCAGTACAAATGTAGGTTGCTGGTACAGGCTGCCTCTTTCACTGCAGCTAAATAAAGCCCAGGTTTCCCAGCAGTGTTCACAACTCCTTGCCTTTTTTTGCAAAAACCATGGACAATACTCGTTAGTCGTAGGATACCACCTCATGGCTCCCTAAATTACTTCTCATGTTTCACCCATCTGTGTGCTCAGCCACCTGGAGCTGGCAGATATTTTCCTAACTTGGATGCCATAGCAACCAGGGCTGAGGAATTAAGGCAGAACTATAGCTGTCTATTGAATTCGCTCTGGAAGCTCGGATAGGCAATATAAATGTAATATAAATAAATAATATGAAGCATGAGGGCGTTTGACTGCTGGCTCAAAGATCTGCCAGCATGCTCATTATCAGTACCGGGCTTTCAAGACTCTATTTTCCGAGAGATGATTTTCAAACAGTTTTTTAAAATGAACTGGTTTAGCTCGTTCAGCACCTAGTTCACTGAAAAACTCCAGTGGAGATACACCACTGAGATCTGGGTCAGCCTCCTAATTTTCAGTTTAGTTAAAATGTGAAGTTAACTCATTATACGGCTGTCTGAATGTTCTTGTAACGATAAACTCATGGTGTTTTTACAAAGAACTGAGAATATGGGATGGTATTTTCAGGTACGTATAAGCAATTACAGCCCAAACAAAATAGTGTCTTCACTCCTCATTGAGTTAAGTGATGAAAAGACTGACTATTATGTGTGATTACTTCTTCTATTAATTTGAATGTATAAATGAGACATGTTCCTACAAGCCTATGGCGATTTAATGCACTATGTAAGTGCTAAATATTAACATACATCTATATTTTGAAGTCAGTGGCTCAGAAGCAGAAGAGAGGTACACATTGCCCCTGCACCTACCACATTCGCTCCTGGTCATGTGTGTGCATATTCCTGCAAACCAAATTAGGATGACAGAGCTGCCCAATTAGGTCCTTAGCCACAGGACACATGTACCCCTGTGACAAACCAACAACTCCTAAACAAATAATTTGCCAAATCCTTTTTCTCTGACAAGCGAGGGCCCATTTCCTGCTCCTCCAAGCCAAGACACATAGACACGAGAGACACAAGGGGAAGGAGTAATGCCTGGATGCTATGCTCCTCTGCATTGAAAAAGAAGACATAGAGGTGCTTTTTAGAATTGGGGTTTAGGATGCAGGTATGGGGGTCCCAGGGACCCAGGCAGCAAAAAGTAGGTGCAAGCTCCAAATATTTCCCCAAAATTAAGTCACGTGAGACCATGTTGTGACTTTTTCAACTGTGCATCGGTGCTCACAGCTGGCAAAGGACTGCCATTCGCAGCTTTCATCCCTGCTCAGAGCCTGCATAACAAGTGCTAAAGCATGTAGTACTCCTGTTTCCCCCAAAGTCACCCCCAAATGAAAAGGCCTATTCATACAGAGTAGGTAAGTGCAGCTTTTGCTCCTCCCACAGCACTCTATGAAGATGCTCCAACCACCAACCCCTTCTGCAGGGCCATAGGTTCCCATTCACCTTCTGCCCAAATTGTTGGCTGCGTTGGCAGATTTCAAGAATTGAGACAGCGCTAACCAGTGATTTCACAAGACCTTCCATTTCATTTGCAATTCACCAACTCAATTCCACCTTTAAAAGACAGCTACTGCTGCTTTCACCTGTAGGTGGAAGATCATCTCCACGGAAGTCCCCTCAATCAATCCCTTCCTTTTGTCTATAATGTCCACAGATTCAACAGAAGCTTTTATGTGACACAGGATGATTATGTTTTACTGAGTCTACTTGCCTTCAAAAGCATCAATAAATCAACAAACCAGAGGTAATTAAGGAACAAACAACACTAAGGGCTTGATTTAAATACGCAAACCCCAGAACATTCAGGAGTCAACCTCAGCCCATACTGTCTGTCGCTCTGTGCAAAAACATTCTTCAAACATTGAGTGAACTTAGCTCGTCTGGATGTGTTCAGTGGACGGAAACTGAGTTTAATGTAGCTCCCCTGGCTTTTATCTGCTTAAATCAGAATCCTATTATTATTCTAACTTTACAATCACTTAATTAAAGCAACGTCCTAGCCAAAAAAAATTGCCTGGGTGGCCTGAATATTATACCCCCATATTTTTTATGAGGTGACCTTTCTGCTGAGTTCAAGAAACCATGCTTGATCGCTAGACTTGGGTGGGAGTTTTGCTTGTGAGGATTATGAGTACATTACAAGCAAAGCCTGCTTGATTTATGCATAATTTTTCACTAAAGGTACAAAACAAGTAGCCATCAACTTAACGCCACTTAATGCTGAAGGCTTTAAAGGGTCACATGAAGTCATCCTTTTTATGGGACAGCAAAAATTCATGATTCTAGGTTAGGGGCATATATGAATAAGTAAATCACAGATGCATTGCATTCACTTGGCCTCTATTCCAAACTCATTTAGTACATAACGGCTTTGCTGTTGCCATATGTCCTGCACAGACGTTCAGTAGGAGGTTTTATAATGTTCCACAGCCTACAGAGCTCCCCCCCTTTTTTTTTTAATCTAATTTTCTGTTTTTAACAATATCTGATAAGAGAACAAGAGGCAGCTGTAGCTCTACCATCCAGCCTATGCTTGTCATGTACTATATGGCAAAGTAAAAAAGGATTAAGTTTATTAAAAAATGCAATAATATGCAATGTCTGAAAAATACATTCTGTGATATTTTACCTGTAAGAAGTACTGCACTCAGTAGTGGAGTGGCCACAAGAAGGACGTCTCCAGGAAATGAAGAGACTTAAGAGCTGACTAATCATGGCGTAGGGGCCATGTGGGCAGTAGAAGAAATGGCTGGAGTGTGAGCACACCATCCTACAAACTCTTGCCAAGAAGAAGGGTCAAGGGCTAGCAGTCCCCAGATGTGCTCCAAATGAGCAGGAGAATGCAGTCCCAGTGGATGAAAAAATGCGGTTGCATTGGCTTAGACCATTTTTTTCCCCTCCTGCTCAAATGCAAGATTAAAGGGAGACATCCTTGCACAGGATCTGTTTACCAGCACTATCTCATTAAGAGTCCTGTCCATGAGGAAGGCAGTCCCCTTTAAGGATCCCATAATAAAGGCAGATCTTCTAAAGAAGACACCGGGGCACTAGATTTGCTCTCAGTGGCACACCTGAGGAAGAGAACCAGTACCTTCACCTGAAACCCATGGCACTACCCACTGCCCTCCTCGACTAGATCTACCAAAAAGAAGGAAAGGCTCAAACTCAATTTAATCAAGAGCAAAACTGGCTACCTCTCTGGGAGGGTCCCAACATGAAACTGTTCTCTGGGAAGATAACCAAAACAGGTAGCTGCTGAAAAGGAGGCTGAGAAAATTAACAAAATAGAAAAGGTTACAATTAATCTAAATTTCTGTAAACCTACAAATCAGAGGTCAACCCATGAGTAATAAAGAAATGTCTGACAGCCTTAAGCACATCCTCAAGAAATAAACAGACACAGAAAATGAGCACATATCAAGACAGCATGATGACTGGTGAAGCCAAAGAACCTCAGTGGGCTGAAAGACACTGAAGGGCAATAGCATGGGATGCTGTTTGGAAGGGGTGTGATGCTGGATTTGTTCCTGGGACACTGTTTAAGCACAGCGCTTAACAGCTCCTACCAATCTGGTAAAAATACCTGATAAATATGTGAAGCTTCCTCAGCTGTTGGGGTAAAGTATATCTTTCTTTCTTTCTTTTCCACTCACCAATGAAGAATGCCTTGACTGTACTGAGTGGTTATGCTTGTGAAACTGTATGTGATGGGAGAGACACAATACTTTTCCATTTCTCCAAGTTTGTTACGTGACCCTCAACTGGACGTGCCATTGTAACCATTACTAGAGGACCCTGTGAAGAGACTGATGGGTACAAAACGAAGTACTGTTGTCAACTGAAAGATCCTTTTTCTCCCTATTTTTGTTAAACCACAGTAGCAGCGTACTGACTAGGAAACGTATCCCCCCACTCTTGTTTCATCATATGAAAATGTTGGCACTGATTCCCTTCAACATGAAAGCAAATGTCTGTAGATATGCCTGCTGTATAACAAGTGACAGTCATGCTGTGATGTGAGACTAATTGATTTGAAGGCAAACACCTTGACAGACAGGCAGGAAGAGCACACACAAAAATAACAGTAAGGTAAAGGAAAGACACTGATGTACAGCATATCCCGGTTGTCTCTACCATACTTGACAAGCTCTTTATTCCTTACAAATAAAGAAGCACCAGAAATTGTGGCTATTTTAGCAACAAACGTCAGAAGAAAACTGTATCATCATCCTACCATACAGATCTCATGTGCCAAAGCGGGATGAGCTATTTCAGTGAGCCCTGCACACTGAGAACAGACTTTTCCCCCAGACCTTTCACAAATTCTTTCCTCCCTTTTCAATAGCAGTGCCCATCATCACCCAGGCTACCAGCCACTTAGAGAGACCTGGATCCATTTCTGTCCATTCCCCTTCAGACTTCTGCAAATCATAGTTTCCAAAATGTGCCCAGAGATAGTGGAAACAGAACCCACAACTTTTAGCTCACTAAGACGCAGAAAGAAGCGGCAAACCTCTGTCTGTGTGTAGTAGCAAAAGCAGTGGCAGGACATACCAGGCTGTCCAGCACGGTCCAGTCCCTTATGAAGGTGCCAACAACCCTAACCAGAACAGGATGTCGGGATAATGTAAAGAATCCACTTTTTTCCCCCCCTAGTTGTCCCCGCCATCAGTCACTGTGCCCCCTCCCCCTAAGTAAATGAAATCAATCAGCAGGGATTTCTGTAAAATACATAAAACAGTCATCTTCCAGACTCTACCAGAAGATAAATGGTTCCAGACATTGGACTGCAGCCATTTTCCCACACATGCTACAGTGTTTTGTCATCCATATTGGGCCATAATAGTGAGTGGGTTTTGTTGGTTTTTTTGTTGTTTTTTTTTTTTCCTCAGTCAGCAGCCAATGCTTCTGCTTCTAACTCATACATTAAAACCACTGCAAGAAGAGTAATTTTTCTGTACAATTTGTAATAGAACACTTTCGTTCCCAATAATACACTCTGGGATCCTGTACAGAACTTTGACACTTTTCTGCTACAGCTAATATCTCCTTATCGCTCCCAGCTGGAGCTTCACAAACCGTTTTGGGATTAAAGCATATCATCCCAAATACGAGCCACTGAACTGAAACGAGCATGAAACTATGAGCAGTGCAAACCTTATCTGAGAACCTGCTAACAAGAAATAATAGGATTGCTTACAATATCTCACGCTGGCTTTCATGCTAGTTTCAAAGAAGGATACAAATATACGACAAACGATGCATCACAACGTGAGTTTACAATTAATTTTAACATATTTTAAAGCAAGTCCTTAATAAATCTGTTAACATAAAATGCACTTTGGAAAGAACCATGGGGCTTTTTCATTATTAAGAAATGTGCAACCAAATTCTATCCTTAATTAAATCAGGAGTAATTTTATTAACTGCAGTAGACTTAAACCTGACTTACATCAGTGTAAGTGAGGGTAGGATTTAGCCCCGGGGTGTTTATACACTGTAGTTCCAGTTAGTTTAGATCTATTTGGGTGGGAACTCCTTTCCCCTTTCCAGAAAAAATATTCTTGCCTACCCTTTTTCACCTCGCAACTGAGGCCAAAGCAGTCTTTTCTTCTAAGATATTTTTCAGAAAGGTTACAGACAAATCTTATCCTTGACAGAAGATGACCTTATTAAACAAAACCATCCTCTGAAGTGATGGACTCCAGCAGTTTTAAAGTTTGTTTACAAGTTTTTAAACAAGCCACCTCAAACAGATAAGCTTATTTACATCTTAAAAATACAACAACAACAAACCCCAAAAACTTTAAGTAAAAGCTATTTTATAAAGGAGCTACTTATGTCTGTTTTCAAAGCTGAAAAGCCCTTCCAAACAGTACTAGCTGCTGTATTAAACATCACTGCTACAGTACAGAAACTTACTGTCCACAGATATCCTTGGGCTTCACTGTACCTTTGAACCAAAATCACTTTCTTCTGTACTTCATTTTCTGCTCTCTTGAAATCGGATTCCCAGTTTCTGACAGATGGCTCCTCTGTCACCGAGCTGTTTCCGCCTCCTTATCGCTGCCAGCTAATACTTCCACGATGCTTAGCTGTTGTCTGCGGAGCTGTGCTCTACATCATTTCTACTCTGATCAATGCTCCGCTTGGTTTTAGGTTGGTTTCTAGTCCCGCCTCCTGCTCTTGAAGAAACGAAAACTCACAGCTGGATTTTCTATAAATCATCCCTTTTAACAGTGGCTGAGCAAGCATGGCAAATACTACAGCTAAGACCTGCTGCTCTATTTGAAACTTCAAAAACAATTCCTCATCTTAATGATGCACACATGAAAGTTAATCATGTACTAAAATCACTAATACTGAAAAATAGTGGCCAGATAATTGTGACCTTCAGGGCTTAGAAGCTGATTAATGTAATACAAAACTCCTCTCTGTTCCAGAGGGGGAATATGGTAAAACATACTGCCTCGCTGAACTGCTTTATATAATGTTTCACTTTGAACAGGAGCTTGTCATTCTTACAAAGATAAATTTACATTTACAATACAGAGCTTTTTGACAGACTAACCCAGCGCACATACTGTTTAGGCTAGCAGCCCTAAGCTTGAAAGAGCCTTTACCATTGCAGCAGCTCTTTTGAAGTGTGGGCAGGAAATACTTTTATTTTCTGCACAGCACTGAGTGCACTACACAGCGCTGAACTCATTATCATGTTTAACAAAGCGTAGAGTATAAAAGCAAGGTGGTACCATAAAAGCTGCGCTACGAACTTTGTTCCCATGAACAGAGCAAAACAGAGACGAGTTTCTGTAAACTGTAAATTGTTTTAATCCTCCGCCCTCCAGATCTTAAGAGACTGTGCTGTGGAAATTAAAAATGACTGGGCAGATCTGGGTACAGTCTGAGTGGGCTGTAAAATCCTGGGGTTCTTGGGTTTTACTACGGTGAGAGCCCCATCCCGGCTGTAAGTGTCGGAAAGGCTAAAACTGACTCCTTCCTCGCTAATAGTTGCTTGTGTCCCGGTGGCACACACGGTCCCCCTGATCGCTACCCACACTGAAGAGCAGCTGAGCTGCTGCCGTGGTTCAATCAAGGAACTCCCGAGTTTCAGCTCCGCCAGCGGCTCTGGGAAGGTGCGAGAGCAGCCTGTGCCGGCACCGGCTCTTCCCCAGGAATGCCACTTGGATCCCAGCAAGCAGGGACCCGGGGGCTTCCCTGGCCAGGAGCTGGAGCTGGATAACTGCGTCACCAGTCACGTACTTGTGGATCTCGTGCCTTTTTGACGTCGTGTCTGCCCAACTCTGATGTGCTCCAAAAACATAGTGGAAAAACATGAAAAAAAGCACTTCTGCCTACTTACGCCAATTCTCTAAACCACTTCATTACATGCTCTGCCGTTCTCACAAGTTCCATTTTTCCGCACAATAGATGACTTCATGGGCTCTGTCATATCCCATTTAATCCTCTTTTTTTTTCTAGGCTGAAGAATCTCATCTGTTTTGTGCTGGGGGTGGTCAGCCTGGCTGCCTGTCCCTGCACGTACTCCTGCTCCCGCAAGCGATGCAGTTAGCTCTTTAGTTCACATGGCAGGAGCTGATGTGACAGCACCCGAGCTCAAGCCCTGCTCCCAGTCTGTGACTGCCATTTGTGGAAACGGGAAAATATTCTTATTTTCTTTGCTTACAATTCTGCAGACAGTAACTGAGGACAGTCAGTTGTCATCTTGTGATCCAACAGCTCTCTACACCCACCGCTTGAGTGGCCTGCACACAAGAATTTGAGAGCCCCTATGCCAGACAAATTTCCAAATGGTTACTAGCCAGGCAGCCTAGAAGAAAGCAGTACGGGTTAAGGAGCCAGGAATGCTCTGAGCTGAGGGCAGCACCACTCTGGTGCAGCTACTACCCTCTTATTCAGCAGCCATAAGACACAGGTCCTGGGCCCCCGTCCAAGCAGCTGTGACTCAGATTTGAAGTGCTGCAATGACAGTGCTCTCCTGTGGATGCACTGGTCGATCAGGGCCAGCAGCTTGATGATGGAGAGTGAAACGAGAAGGGGAGAAGCACCATCCCAGCGCCCGATCCAAATATGTAATGGCAAATATAATTAATCTACTTTGCCTGCTGTATATTCAATACTTATCAGCTGTCAAAACACACATAACTGATTAAAATTACTTGCTTGACCTTTAAAATGTACTTGAAAATCCATAAATGAGACCAATCAGTGGTACATAGCCATTTGAATAATAACAGAATTTTGAATCTAGCAAAGGCTGTAAGAGGAGATTAAAGGCTCAACACCACAGTGTGACAAACACTATATGAACCTGGGATGAAGATCTTCCAAGGACTTCTACCAGCATTTTGTCTACTGCCTGGAGTAATATTTATGGCACATAGGGCAAGATTTGCTCTTTCTATGGCCTGAAACTGTTGACCATCACATGAATAACAAGAAATAAAGCCTGCTGCAGGTGAAAAGAAATATATGGTTGGACTCAATGATCTTAAAGGTCCCGTCTAACCTAGATGATTTGATGATTCTATATTTCCTCTTGAAGCTACATGAACCCCCATGTGCTTTGGTTCCAGACAGTGCACTGTCCATAGGGATGAATAAGAAGATCTGCTCCCATCACTAGTGAGCATTCAGCTCATGGGCTCAAACTAAAGTAAATCCAACATAAACCAGCAAGATGTGGTAGCACAGATGTTGGTTTATCAGGACTGTTTCCCTCTGCAAATCATCTCCTGTTGGGCCACACTATTGGGCAATTGTGAACAAAGCCCTACAGTGGCCCAGTAGGGCTGAATACAAGATGGCCATCGAATGAGCTCAGGTCTTGGGAGCCAGATCATCTGCACTGGTTATCTGCAAGCTACTTGCTGGTTCTCTCTCTGGTTCTGTATTTGACCACTCCAACTAACCTTCTCCTAAGCAGTGTGAACATGAGTCAGCTTATGTCCCCTGGCCGTGGGATCCCTGACCCTTCTGGGTTTGGTAGCACAGATGTTGTCCCAGGGATGAAGGACAGCAGGATTGTTCTTCCTGCAACTGTTGTGCAGATACCACAGCGTTCACTTCCCCCTCACCTGGAGATAGTCATGAGATCTGCTGAGACTGGATACCAGATCTAGCCGCCATAAAAAATCAGAGAGTACTTCCCAAACTGTGACTACATAGGTCAGGTACAAGAGGTCACATGTTGCTAACTAGTCTCACTATCATTTAAAAAGCTTAGAAAATGTCATATGAAGTGACAGACTTGGAGACCTGCAGATTTATTCAATTGCTAGGATGATCCCTTGTCCAGATGTTCAACAAGCAAGAGAGCTCTGCTGGGGGAGATCTTCATGTGGGTCTTCAGACCTGTAGCCTCTCCCTCTGCTGATGCTTGGGGAATCACCAGAAGAAACATGAGCAAACATTTGGGTGGGTGGACTTTTGCCAGAGAAAGACCTTTCACCTTGATGTAAAGAGCTGCTTTGCAAGAAGCTAGGACTCAATCCAATGACCTTCAGTGCTCACAGACCCTGTGATGAAAGTATGGCAGAGGGAGCAACTACAGAGCTCAACGGGCTCTGGTGAAAGTCTGCCCTGCCTTGTCCTTTAAAAAGCTGGATCATAAAATCACAGGGCCCTGGGGTCATTCAGGTTGGAAAGGCCCCCACGAGGTCTCAAGTCCAACAGCCCCTTTGGTCTTCTGCCCCTGCTGAAACACCAAGTTCACAAATAGCTTCAGCTCCTCACATCCCCACAACTGCACTGGGGGGGGAAGGAGGAGGAATAAATTACTTTCCATGTCCCCCCAGTTACTTGTAAATAGAAAAGCTTGGCCTTCTCAGTGCAACTAAGATGGCTATGTCTGCTTGGCCCTGGACTCTTTACGGGAGTTGAATAAATTTAATTTGTCGAGCCTTCTACCATGAGGTTGGCTGGAGGAAAGGTTTTAATAGTTTAAAGGCACTCTGACTACAGTGTATTTGTATTTGCATTTGCATATAATGCGGAAAACAGAATTATTAAAACCCTTATATTTTGCATCTTACAACTCTTAAGATACTCAAGAACACATTATTTCTTCTTACTCTCAGAGTTTGCTTTGCTAAGACAACATGCACAAACTGCTAGATAGACTCGGAAACACCTTGAGCCCCTTGAGAAGAAGCAACAGATACAATGAAGAATGGAAGAACGGAAGCAAGCTGGAAGAATGAGAAAGATGAAGACGAGCACTTGAGTGTCCCAACATCTCCTCCCCACCGCTGCTCTGCAGCCTTGCTCCTCTGGTCATTGTGAGCTCCATTTTTAGCTGAAACTTCTTCGCAGGTGGGCTACATGGTCCTGCAGCTCAAAGGCTGTTTTCCCCTCATTGGTGTTTATCCCCCAAGTTGCCAGCAATGAGGGCAGCCTTGTTCTGCCCGCAGACAGGAGACTAAAACACAGCCACTGTTTCAATCTCCTTTGATAAAATAAGCCGTTTCCCCTCTAACAGCTTCTTTGAATCCACTGACCCAAGTTGAACAGGGGCTGGGTCATGGGGAACGAGAAACAAGTGCAGTATTGCAGATGGGGCCCCACAGCACCATGTACTCACCTCTCCTGTGGAAATACATTCCCAGAGAGAGCTGATGGCCGGGCTGCCTTTTCAGGCCACATTTTGGCAGTGACTTGCAATTATTCTCCAGTCTGCAAACACATTCAAGCCTTTGATCTCCTCCGTCGTTCCCAACTGCCAGACTCCCAGGTTATGCCAGCGTTTCCTGCTGCTGTCCCCTAATCACGGTACCATCCACCGACAACCACCGTACAACCGCAAACCGTGCTGCCCTCAGAGGCCGGGCACACGGAGCCACTGCCCCACCACTTGCCGCTTCCCTTTCATCCTGTTTTATTATTGCATGTCCCGCGCTAACCCTGGCAGATTCTGGAGGAGAACTCGAGGCAAAGGCTTTATTTTGTGCTACCAGGACCAGGTGAACCCTGTCCTCAGGGTTCCCCTACAAACACAAGCATATTTTTTCCTAAAGATTATGAAATTTTGAAAAGTTACAGAGATGAGGGAACGTAAAGTGCTGCATAACACAGAGATGCTTTCAGAGAAAAAGACAAGGGGAAAGGAAAAGTAATAGCCAGGTTATTACTATTTGAAACTCTGCATCAAAATGGATATTTCAAGGCAAAATCAAAAGAAAAAAGGGATTTGAAAATTTTCCATCTAAAGTAGAAAATTGTGATGATAATATGTTGAGTGAGGACTTTTTTCCTGGGCAGTTTTCATGCAGTAGACGCTCTTACCTAAGATTACTATTTCCCAAAGGCATCCTGAACTATTTGTCATCCATTTACTATTGCAGTGGTTATGTAAAGTAGGACAGTTGTACTATCTACACCTGATGAGAAAGCCATACACTCTTGCATTTTAATATAAAACATATTCTTTGAAGGATCAAAATATGTATTACCTAACTTATTTTTCAGGAAAACCTCTCTAATTTATCCTTGGTACTCATTTAGCTTTTCAGAGTCTTTCTCCTGCTGGAAAATCTCTGGAGTTTACATGGCATATCTCTGTGTCACATGCGTTTCCTTTAATAGCCAACATAAATGTTTTTCAGCTCCAAACTCTACAGCTTGAGTCTCACTTATGAAAGTCAAGCAGTGCCTCTCTGCTTTACTCATCACGCGACCGAATCACTGCTGATCTACCCGCTTGCCTCGCTGCAATGCAGGGGCTCCCAGAGCCCAGCCCAAAGCAGTTCGCTTCGGTTTGATGGAACCCAGTGATAAATCCCATCCTGATTCTCAGCACTTTTCAGCAAGCTCTGTTCCCTGATATTCTTCCCTTCCTGGAAACCAGCTATGTCGTGCTCAATTCAGTGTCCTCTCCTCCTTGCCTCTCTGATCCCACAGGCTGGGACCTGGGAGAGCGTGGCCATATGCTCCCATTAATGTGATCCTGTGGGACAAATCATCTCCAGGGGTCCCAAAATGTCCCTTGCTACACTTAAATGACAGCAGCCCAATTTAACTTGAGGTTCAGTTCATGCACGGCAGAGGCATGGTATTTCATTAGTTCGTTCAAACACTTCAAAGAGCTCAGAAATAAAAATTCTTGGAATTGCTGCATGAGTCCAACTTTTTTAAAAGTTTATATTAAAATGTGAATCACTGGCTTGCTTCAGGGGAGGAAAAATATCTTGTTTTCAGCAAAAAGTTAATTGGGTGTCCTGAAAATCAGTAATTAAAACCACCACTAACAGACAATAATCATCTGGAGTGCTAATTTCCTTCTGTACATAAAAGGCTTAAAAAGGACAGAGTAAGAGAGAAAAGTTCGGCATCAGCGTTTGCCTCAAGACCCAACGCACCCAGGGGTTGGCTCAGGAGCCCTCCTGCAGGGAAATAGCTAGAAAAGTTATTTTTGTTGCTGCAAAGAAAAGTTCGATTTCTGAAGCTATATCCCTGCTCCATTTAAAATTACCTCAGTCCCAAGGAAACCTGAAATGTCATCCCAAGGGACATCATCGCCATCGCTATCATCCCCCATGCATGTGTCAAAAAGTGCCACCACCCTGGGCAGAAAATGCAGCTCTTATTTGCAGTGCAACAATACAAGACTGGAGGCAAAGAATATGGTTTCCAAATTAAATAGCAGGAGTAATTTCTGCCGACAGGATGCAATTACTCCTCCTGTAAAAGAGCTGTGGAACACTTAATGGTTTTGAGCACTAATACCTATGGAAACAGAGCCTTCCCTAAATACCCAGCCAAGTGCTAGCTTATGGTTGGCTTGGGGAGCAGTAAATGGCCAAGAACACATCCTGTTCTGCCTAAAACTTCAAGGGCCTCCTTCCAAATACTGCTCTAGCTGGACTGCTGACATTTCTGAAACCAGGTACGGTCACTGCCCAGGGTGAAAATTCTTCCGTCTCTCACCGGAGCTGTAGTTAATGCACTCACTGTGCCACAGCCTTAAGTGTAGATTTTCCACCATCATATCTCAATGCCAGGTCTGTGACTATTCCAGGTAATTTATCTGACAAGACAACTATATTCCCAAACACCCTGTTTATGAGCAGGGAGGATATGAGGCTACAAAAAATATATCCATTTAAATCCAGTAGGATATATGGCATCTCAAAGTTGACATGCTTCTGATATTAATTTTCTTAAAGTCCGACCAAAATACACTTCCAGATCAGAAATAAGAAGCAGCATCTACATACAGCAATGTTTTAATTATGGCCAGAATGCTCGCAGCATCCAAAAGCCTCTTCGTAGAAAGCACATTGCATGAAGTATGCCAGGCCTTAAGTACCCTATATCAACTCAGCTCTTACATTTATATGCAAAAATTCATAACCATACTTATGGAAACAGACAAGCAAAACTCTCCACAAAGCAACTCTCCTGTTGCAAGATTATTACTAGTTATACTAGTGCAGCCTAGAGCTTGGGAGGAAACAAGTGTTACAGCACTTGTCCTCTTTCATTTCTCAAAAAACCATAAAGTTTTCAGAGCACATCCATACACCTTCAACGAAACCAACTCCAAACAAGGCTAGAAGACCTACCTCACCTCTTGCAGATTATCATGCATTTCTCAGAGTTTTTAAGATGGCATTCATTAAAATAAAGAAAGGTGGTGCTTATCGCAGGAGAAGATTGTCTCTAAGCAACAGGAAAAGACAAAGTTTTTCTGCACAGCCCTGCCTCAAACATCAGCAGGAAAAAATGCTTACACGCTGACAATTTATCTGAGGAACTGCTCTGGAGCTTAACAGGCCATAATCAAGACATCAGGGGTTTATTTTGAACAAGCACTTAAGGAACGGACATGAATTCTAGATGTTGGCGGTGCCAGTCAGTACGTGACTCTCTCATCCTCACATCAATGGAAGAGAAAGCAAAAGAGTCCGGTTTGTGACTATTGCACAGCATAAAATTTCTTTTTTAAAAACATAAAGACTCTTTAGAGCAAAATTCATTATGCTTGAGGAATGAAACATTGTCTCCTTGACTTTTCAGAAACCCAAAGAACTGACGTTTGATTTTTTGGTAAGTTAGGCTATTGACAAATTTGTTTTCTTTCATCACACACATGCACAAAAATCTTTACTAATTATATTTCTATCACCGTGGTCCTCCAGATCTTTCAGCGTGCTTTACAGAGGGTGAAAAAATCAAAGAAAAACAAAAACTGGCAGTACATCAGGCGGCTTTGGGCAAAGAAAATGATGGATTTTCCCAAAGTCATTTCCTGCAAAGTGAGATTTGCTGTAAAGATCTTGATTACGTATGTCAGTGCTGGGAAGCGACCAGGACACGTGAGACTATCGTTTACAGCCAATGCAGCCAAGACAGAGGCCACTACTGGGTTTTAGAAATGAAGAGCCCAAGCACAAGGGAACAGAGAGAGAAGGGATTTTTCAGAAGAGTCAGACACTGAAATTTGATTTCATTTACATCACTCTGCTACCTCCTAAGATGGTCCCAATTGGACATATTTTTGTGTACCAAAAGCATATGATGCCACACTCAGCCTTGTCCTCCTCTAACTTTCTTGGCCAAAGTAACAAAGACTTCCTAGCACAAAAAGGCCACACTGTGGTTTTGTTTTCAAACATCACTTCTAGGAAAAATGACAGAAAAAAACCACACCCTCTAAGATATTCTGTACCCAAAGACAAAGCTGAATGGTTCCCTGTGAGTAATTTTTAATTTTCGCAGGCTTGGCATTTGTGGTATGAACTCAGAAAAGTCATTACCAGTAATTTTGTCATTTCAAGTGTTTGTACCACATGAGAAATAAGTGCTTTTAAAATGAGAAGTCGGATCCTAACCGCTTCAGGGACACTTCCAGATCACCTTCCTACAATGTCAACCTAAAACCATTTCACTATGTTTAAAAAATACCTTTAGATGCTCTAAGTAAAGCAAGGTATCCAACATCTGCCTAGAGAAAGAGGTTTTCAAACAGAAATGAAATGCTACAAGAAGTGAGACATGATGAAGGAGACGATACGCTTCCTTCTTGTTCACTTGAAGGACTGCCTATTTCGTTGGATTAAGACAAAGTCAGCCTGCAGTCAGTCACATCTTTTTTCTCTTCTTTACTACAGTCCTTCTTCATTTTTGGTAATCTAAAGGATTTGTTTCATGGTCAAAGGAATATTCATTCCTTTGTTCTTACTGACATATGGCAACAGCTTGTCTGAACTCTTAGAAAGAATCTATCTATGAGCGTCATTTATATTTGCTGTATTTTAATGACTGCTGCTATAAACCAGTCTGAATGGGGAAACTAAAAACTGGAAAAAAAAAATACAAGAACTGGAGTGTCTTTCAAGCACCTGTTTAAATTTATAAGCCACGAAGCAGGCGGTACGTGGTGACGATTTGGGCAGTACCAGCAACCTGGAGTGTCTCCCCTCTCCCTTCCCAGCAGGACTACCTGACAGTGCCATGGGAGAGACGTGGTGTTCTTTAGATCTACACTAACCAAATTATCAAACAAAATTCAGGGTCAGGACTCCTATGAGCATGTGAACAAATAAGCCTGATTCACAACAGATTTCCAAGCAGCTTCTTCCATACACATAATCTCTCTCCTATGCCGGTATTTTGGTGTCTTGTACTATGTGAAGTTGGACAGTAACAGTCTTGCTGTTAGGAAGAGTGTTAAAAGTTTCTTCTCAATGCAGGCATGGCTATTGACACAAACCGGTTGTGAAATCTCTGCACCTCTGGCAAATTAACCTGAAACCAGGCTCCAGAGTTGCTGAGAGTGTGGAGACAGCGCACTCAGAGGGAGTGTTTGCGTAAGTCTTGTTTCCATAGGGAACCAGGGAAAACATATACTGATTTAAAAAAAATAGTTTCCTCTGGAATTTTGTAGTGGCTGGGAAGTCCTGCAGCTCTGGCCGTTGCCCACTAGAGGCCGTGAAGCCCTTACGCCTGCCCTGGCCCTGGCTGTCTGAACTCAGGGAAAAGGAGATGAGGAATGGGAGACACCAAAAACGACATATTTTTTCTTCCGGCATTAAAATCTTAAAATCTCGTTTGTGGAGCAAGGCATCCCAGCCCTGGCAGGCCGGTGGGAGCAACAGGACCTGCTGTGGACAGCCAGCTCTGCTCACTTGCAACTGGAAAACCAGAAGGAGGAGGTGGATGATGATGATGAGGATGAGGAGGAGCGTGCAATCTGGCTGGAGGGAAGCTACTCCTCTGTGACAAGCCCAAGGTAAACAATGAGTAGTCAAACATCATGGGCCACTTTTAAAATCAGTTCATCCTTTTGAACATCACTTATTGGAGCCTGGCAAAGCTGCAGCAGTCAACAGAAAGGATGTCAAGCATGAGTGGGATTTAACAAGCGAAGTTTGCTGAAGAACTAACTACAGCAATAAACACACGTACACAGAAAAAACATGGTGAAGGCTGAAATGCAGGGAAGAAACCTGAGGATGTTTCTCGGTATGCCGAGAAACACGTAGGGATAGTACAAGCAAAAGAAGCATTACTGAGAAGAAACTCAGTTCCTCCAGTTTTAACTGGAGTTTTGCTGGTTATTCAGAGATCATATCACAACCCAGCATGAGAGACACAGTGAAATCAGTAAAAATTTGGAGACAAGACCTGCACAGAGCTGCGCTCTGAGGGAGAACATTAAACCCCGACTTCCGCAGGAGGCAAAGTCCCTACAGAGCCTAGGGCTGAAAATCAGACTTCAATATCTTTTTGCAAACTTAATTTGTTACAGGTTATCTAGAAACTTGCAAAGGGTCAATGTAGATCAGATTATTTCTTGCAGTTATTGATTGCCTTGCTTTCTGCAATGTTGAATTTCATCTGCCATTGTGCTGTTCATATACCTAGCTTAATTATATCCTGTTTAGGTCCCTTTATCTTCTGCTGTTTGGATTAATTAAATATTTTTGTGTCTTCTGCAACTTCTGACATGTCTTCCACACTTTTGCCATAGATAATTAAACAGCTTAACTAGATGTCACACAATTCCTAAAATGAAATTTCAGGGCAGCCCAATAAAAAACAATGACCTTAGTGAAAATGTATATTTATTCCTCTTCCTTGTATTGCCCTCAAGTACTTGACAACCCTGTGGTCATATATTCTGTTAAGATTTGGGGACTGTGGGTTTAAGTCCCTTCTGACTGGTGGGCAGATACTTCAAAGCATTAAGGTATTATGCAAAACGTGAGTGTCACTTTGTCCTTTGACAGCTGTTTTGCAAGAAGCTAGCCATCAGGTGGTCTGTGCGCAAATACACACCTTGGGCAGTTCAGTGCGGAAGAGGATTTTGACTTTTACATTTTACAAGGATACTTTGTGGTAGCCACAGTGTTTTGGCGCGTGCCCCCTCACCTCGGTGGGCTGAGGCTGCCTGCCCTCCCCACATGGGCTGACAGGGACCCTCTGGCCTCAGCGCTTGGCTTGTCCTCGTGCAGTGCATAGAGATGCCCGTGCTGGAGCCCATGCTGTGATTGCAACTCCCAAACCAGTGCTCAGGGAAGCACTGGGCAAAGCGGCGCCTTGAGCTCTTCCTGGGACTGGTCAAATTTAGCCAAAGGAGGCTAAATAAATATGACAGATGTGGCGGCATTCATGAAGACGCCAGTTTTTTGTTAAGAAGACAGAATTCTGTTGGTTCATTAGCAAAAGAAAAACGTGGGAAGTAGCATGAGCATCCTTTCACCTTACAAAGGAGATGGGGAGGGAGGAAGGGAGAGAGGTACCTGCAGATGGGGAGGTGCATCCCCACCTCACGCTTCCAGCCCCAGCTCTGCCAACTCCTCTGGCCAACGCTCAAGGAGAAGCCAGGTCCTTATCTCTAACATGTTCCAGTTAGCAGGCGGCCCTGAGAGCAACCCCAGGTGTTCACATACTCGCTAACCCAATTAGGCCTCTTCTAAAGCAAGTTTTTTTTTCTGGTGTCACATAAGTTACACTTAATGGGTTTGCAGTTATTAGGCAGTTAGAAAAGTTATTTGCACTTTGCGATTTGCTGCCAGAAGTGTAGCAAGAGACAAGCACTGAAGTCCTTGTGAATCCCACAGCTGCTGCTGTGACTTTTCCATGTGAGGAAGGAACAGTTGCTTGAGGCATTTTAGAGATATGCAAGAACACAGGAGCAGTTTATTAATACTGGAAGTGAGTTTGCAATTACTGAGAGCAGATGGTCAGCTTGCACAGTGAATGAACCTTAAACCATCTAGACTTACAGGACTACTGCAAACATTGAAACCATACCAAATTTACTAGAAGAAATCCTACGTGCTCACAGTCAGCAGTCAGCTCAGATTTGGATCCTATATACTGTGGCTTAAATCCAGATAAAGCTGTCAATATTAAACTGAGTCAGTGGATTTATCCCAGAATAAATGCCCCTTCTCTTTACTTGCATACATAACTCTCAGAGCAATCAAAGATAAGCTAAAATAAGAAGGACCTTAATAAAATAACTATATCAGCATCATTAATAAAGCTAGGAATCAAGCTAATCCTCCCTTGTATGACTGTGACTCTGCCGTATCAGAGATGTGGTAGCAGCAGTAACAAGACTGGAAATACAGAGCTGAAGTTACATGACTAAGTTTTTCATTAATCTATAGTCCATTAACAAAAAATAGCCATACACACATTGCTTTAACAAACGTATCTGTGATGCACTCCAGAGCTTTTGAATTCTTTCCATATACCAGCTCCTTGTAAAGATTCTGTGAAAGAGCTCAAGAGAGATTTGTATCTTGAAACTACCGCTCAGTGCAACCCATGGACAAATTAGAATTATTATTGCTATAGGCATGTAATAGTATGTATGTGCAAAGGGAAGGGCTTCCTTAGTACCACGTGCCTTTCAGCCTACATTTCAGCCTGCCAGCTCTTCATTTGCCTAAGCAAATGTAATTATTGAGGGGAAGAAGGGAGGCTATAAGCAAAAAGCTCTGCTGTGTGGCGCGTTCTGCATGTGTCTAGGGAGCGCACTCCAATGGGTTGACCAGCCCCTGAGAGGGCCATGCAGTCATCCTCCAAAATCTTCTTACCTGGGACATAAAATTTCAGCATCCCAGCTGAGTGCTTCTGGACTGCAAAGAGTGAAGGATCATTAAGGTTAATCTGACCTGTAGTTTACAGGGCTTTGTGACTGGGTAAACAAGTGCTTGAATGTTGTGTGGCAGCCAAAGGCAGCAGGCAGGGAGGGGTTGGCAACTGCCAGATCTGCCTTGAATAAGAAAGCAATTGCACACTGGACTGCAGTAGGGTCCAGCCAAAAGGTTAAAACAGCAAGAATGACAGAAAAGGACTGAAAAAAAGATGGCAATTGTTCTTTTCAGCAGAGGGAGGGATGTTGGTTTGGTGGCACTCGTGATCAGTGCGACTTGCCGACCAAGGAACAGCGGTAACTTCAGACAGATCCCTCCAGTCCCGATCAACTGCTAACAAAGCACCTAAGGATTTTGCCTTGTTTTCTGTCACATGGCTGAGGGTGCATGAAATTTCTTTCCTTGCAAGCAGGATAGAATTTAGATTTTCAGGGACACACTTATGGCAGGAAAGCTCAGGTTTACATCGCACAATCAACTTTATTCCCCTCTTAAACCAGAAATCTGCATAGCAGGCTAGTTTGTTTCCAGATCTCTATATAATACAGCCGTTTCACAGTCTGGCTTCATGGCACAATGTACAAGAGTATGTTGATGCATGTGACAAGCTTATACCGCCAAAAGGCTATTCCCATACCTGCAGCAAGGGAAAGTGTGAAAGGTTGTAGCCATTTTCAGAATCCTTCCCTTTACGTTTCCTTTTCTAACACTCAAGCTGGAAATCACAGGATACTTAAAGAGTCCTGCAGTGCCAGCTTTGACATTGTTAAGACATTGGTATGTTGACTCAGTACCTCAGAACTGCTTTGAAGTTTTCCAAACCCTTAAGAAAACAAAGTTTATACAAGAAGTTATTTTGACAGAATGTGATTTACATATGCATCTACTTAGCATGTTGAAATTTAGTATTAAAAAATCTGTTAACTATAAAAGAGTATTTCTAGCAATATCTTAATAACCCTGGTTATTCTTGGAAACATTTTACATTTCCCTGTAATTTATGTGATCCCACAACGACTTTAGTAGCTTATGCTATTGTATATACCATGGCAATTCCACTTAGTGTTGTGTAAAGACCTCCCAACTTTCTAAAAACCTTTGGGTACAATTCTGCAGCTGGTTTTGGCCATTAAAAATTAAACGGAAATCCTTTTTCTTCAGCCAATATTCATCCCAATGTAGATTAATTAAATATCTGGTAGCATTTGAAAACTGCTGTGATCACACAATACTCGGGACTTCTCTCCATTAGCAAAGAAATATCTGGAGCAGACGGTGGCTTACATACTCAAGGATTTCAGATTTCCAGACATATTTCTAATTTTGTATAAACTGTTGGGTTTTTTTGTTCTTTCTAAATCTGACATTGCTCTTCATTAAGGGCTGGGATTTGGAAAAAAAAAAAAAGGTAGAAAATCCCATGGGATTGAAAACAACAGATGTTGTCTGTTTTAAGCTTCCTTTATTCCAAATCGATGAATTTAGTGCTTTTGAGATTTTCCTGCCTCTCTTTTCAGAGGCCTATGATTTGCTTTTTAAACGGATTTCAAGAGACTGGCTCTGACTGCAATGCATAGAGAAAAGAGATTTTCAACTTACAACATACCATTTTTCAGGGAAGTTACTAGAAACATACTAAAAATATGACAGAACCAATATCAGGGCAATATCATTGCATATCCATACCGTGAGCAATAAACCAGACGGATTACTGTCCCAGCAGATGGGAGGCACATGCTACTCACTTCCCACTCCAATGCCTTCGAGTTTCCTGCTCCTCCATTTCAACACAGCTGGACTGTCATGCTCAAAATGCAGCATCCTGCCCCATGACTACCACAAAGGGATTTTCAGGCTTCCCTTAGAAACAAATTTATTTTTTCCCCATAATCTGTAGCTTTTCTGCACCTTCTCACCTGTCCTGCATCACTGCAGATATGGCCAAAAGAGCCCCTGCCCTTAGGAGGTAAAACTCATTCCTTCTTCAGGTGAGTGACTGCAGCCTTTGAAAAGATGCTGTGATCATGTCGGTGATTCCCAAAAGGACTGAGTGGAAAAATAGCTACGTAATACTGTGGAAAAAAAATACCTGAGTAATTTGATCCTCAGGGATATGTCACGGAAATAATAATTTGAGATGGATGCTGGGGACAGCTTTGACATCCTTTTTGAAAAAACTGAGAGGTTTCAAAAAACAGCCACAGGAACTGTGTAAGTATTGGATAAAGTAATGGCAGCAGTAATTTCACCTATCTAAAAAAGAAGTTTGAGAAACAGTTGAGAAACAGTGCAGTGGTATCTGACAGTGAAGATCTCTTCATTCCAGGAAGAGAGCACAAAAGAATGTCTGGAATGTGAGGACAGACAAATTCAAATTAAAAGTTAAGCGTATGGTTTTCATACAAGGGAAGTTAAGTCTAGATCAAACTACCAAGGAATGTGGTAGATTCTGCTTCCCTTTTTTTTTTTTTAAATTTTGTCTCCAAGGCAAGATAGGATGAGTTTCAGGGAAGGATGCTGACGTTAAACAACCAAATTCTGTTCTCAACACAAGCCATGAGATAGACAGGAGGCCAGTCCAAGTGAACTAATGGGTTTAAGCTTTACAAGGTCAAATCTTTCTATTAAGTATCAGAAACTCTGTGTTTACAGAGATTATAGCTGTGGTCATTAATAAAAATAATTGGAGCTGACTACCCCTTTGATTTAATCAGATTTGCATTGGTGCAAGTTCATTGACTTGCAAATGGAAGAAATATTAAACCTCTTCTCTTCACAGATGGCAAGATTTTAACAATGCCTTCATAAAGCCTTGATTCATATTTTATGCTGTGACTTCCTCTTGTATCCTATTTTGTTACAACACCAATTACACTACAGAAGCAACAGAAGATAAGGCCTAATACATTTTTGTTGATTGCCAAGCTTGAAAGGATGCAAACATCAGTCCTTGGGGAATTAGTATGCCATTCATACTAGAAATAAAAATCTATTTTCAGGTTAGAAAAGAGAAAAAAAAATGTAGATTTTCTGGTGATCACTAAGGCCATCTCTGCTTCATATTCTGTCAAGCTTTTAATAGAATTATAGTATAGTTTGGGTTAGAAGGGACCTTTAAAGGTCATGTAGTCCAACACCCCTGCAATAAGCAGGGACATGTTCAACTAGATCAGGTTGCTAAGAGCCCTGTCCAACCTGACCTTGAATGTTTCTTGGATGGGGCATCTACCACCTCTCCGGGCAGTCTGTTCCAGTGTTTCACCACCCGCATCATAAAAAAATTTCTTCCTTATATCTAATCTAAATCAACCCTCTTTTAGTTTAAAACTATGACCCCTTGTCCTATCGCAGCAGGCCCTTTTGTTCCTCCTGAGACTCATGACCACTGCCATTACTTCTCACATTCTTCTGCTTGCTCTGGGGTTGTTGAGTATCTGGGAAGGTATGTGCCTATGCTATTTGCCACATGCAGGAGATGTAGAAGTTCGGTTTAATTTTGAGCACGATCAAAAGAGATTTTTCTAAATTTTCTTCCAAACTGAAATTCAAACATATTCACCTTTCAGAAGTACCAGGAAAAAAGTGTTTGGCTTCAGCCTTTGCCAATGCATCTTGATTTCCCACCTGAAGGACAAGGATTCAATGACACATTTTTTGATGTGAAATCAAGAGCTAAGTCATTGACAACAGCAACACCAGGAGCAGCCAGCACCCATCATGAACTCCAAGCTTGACAGTTTTGAGGTATTTTGAGGTCACCTGTCTTAAGTCCATGGACTCAGAAGACCTATGTATAAACAGAAGTGCCCTGAGCTGCACATACGAAAGTCTTTGCTGTGATCTCCAGGCTCCTCACTAGGACACAGGGAATCTTTACCAGCACAGAGGACCCTGAAAGTTCTGGCTCCCCTCACAGCCCACCAGCTGAGCTATTGAAGGACACTTTGGTTCACCAGATGTTTGTCAAATCTGGCATGCTTTTACTAAATGTTTCAAACCCATCATGTCACCATAGAAGGCCTGAAAAAATTTAAGGCTGAGTGATTAAAAGACCAGTATGCCCAGTAACACTTTGGGAGGTGTGTTTGAACTGAACTGCTGGGGCAGCTGAGATGGCTGAGGCGTTGAGAAACAAAGCAGAAGAGAAAAAGATTTCAAACTTGTGTGGAGAGTGTGTTCCTAGATCAGTCAGGAAGGAGAAGCACACATCCAGGGATATCGTGGAATAGCACTGGCAATAGAACTGCAGCAGCTGAGGGGTCAGGAGAGGTGCACAAGATTACTTGGGATATCTGCTGCTAAGGGACTTCAGCTAATTTTCAATAATGACTAAGGAAATCCTCAAATATATGGCAGTTCAGTCAGTGGCTGCTATCTTGTTACTCAAAAGTGCCTATTAAAAGATGGGTACCAGATAAACTGAAATTTGGAAAATTGTACAAACTCTGAAATATTGAAGTTCAGTACTTGCTAACACATTCACTCCTGATGGCTTTTCAGAAAGAATATGTAAACTTTGACGCATCCATTGTTTTCAACCTTTTGTTCCCATGTATAAAATTCATCATCGTAGCTCTGCAGATTTATTGACTGCTCTGACCTGTAAATTGCAGACCTGCTGCAAGCTCTGAAATTCACACCAGCTCCCAAGAAAACTTTATGGAAACTAATTTTGTCTGACAATCCAAGTGGATGAAGCATGTTCTGTAAATTTCTGTACTATAACTTTATGAAAAGTATGCAAAGATTTCCTAAACAGTAAGGAGAAAGTGTAGTTGCAAAGAAATAGAATAAAAACCATGTCTATCAGCTTTAACATGCTCATCTGGAGAAGTCAACTACTGTGAGAAGAGACATAAAAATAACATGTTTTCAAGAAGCAGCAGCAAGTTGTATCCTTCCAGTATGTTCCTGGGAAAACCCTGATGAGTGCAAAGAGAACAACTGTGAAACACTGAACATGCTGCTAATGCGCGAAGCCCTATGTTCTGGGGAGAGAAGAGCATTCAGCAATAATTGAATCATCCAGGCTGTGCTCAGTGGATACCCTAAGGTGATTATGTTCAGAATAGAAGCTTTCAGAATGTCATTTAGTAAATGAAAACAGAGTTGGATACCAGTAATAAACCAGTGCCCTCAAGCTACTCATTTTTTATAGCAACTTAATTGAAACATACAAATCACTGAATGCCAGATGCCTAGGAAAGGGGGCAGCACTGAGACCAGAACCATAGACACTGAAATCAAGCAACAACGTCTGATTTTGCTTCCAGTGAAGAAGAGTTTACAGATACAGTTTTCTTTTTCTGGTGATAAATAGGAGCCTGTCATATTCTGAGTGCTGAATTGTATTTCCAGGATGGGTATAGAGCTGGGTACCAGGTTGTTTTCAACTTTCCATTTGCTGATGAACCCAGTAAAGTGAAACCAAGAGCAAAACTTAGTTTTCTCCTTTTTATTGTAACAAGAAAGCTGTTTTAAACTGAATTAGCTCCTTGATCACATGATTTCTACTAGCTAATTTGCAAGAAGCAGGACTTGATTAATCTTTAAAAGGCAAGCACACCTTTAACTCATACTATTGTCATTCAAATGACATGTAACTATTACATTTTGGATTCCTGCCTTTTAAGGTACATTTAGTACTTTTTATTATAAAATTGAAAAGAAAACTTCATCAAGACTTATTCAAAGTTTTTCAAATTAGTAGTACTTCTTGCAGAGAGATATCCCTAACACAGCTGTTCTATTTAACTGCGTACCAGAAGAACTAAATTGGCTTTGGAAATGTAGAATTGTAATTTTCCAAAGCTGCAGCTTAAGAAGAAAAAGCAACTCTTTGGATGTAATAAATCATCAGTGAGAGTAAAATATGAAGGAAGCCGCTCTCTTCTTGAGAGCAGAGGACACTCCCTTCCTTTCTAATAACGTACTGCAAGACGGAAAACCCAGCCTGTCATTTTACACACTAACAGTTCAGCGGAGCGGTTGGGAAAGATTCAGGCCTGAGTCTGAACATGAGTTTGGGCACTGGCACTACTTGCTCAAACCTGAATTGAATCATCCTGGGAGGGGCAAAGGCTCCGGAGAACAACATCCTCAGCCTCCAAAGGCAGCCTGCCCATGCAGCCCTTCCTATCAAGCGTTGCTTCACTCAGGAGTTTTGACTGCAAGATTTCTACAAAGCCTGAGTCTCCAGCCACTGTCCCACACTCTTGTCCTGCCTGTTCTAAACCCTTTCTTCCATTGCCGAAGACTGAGCATATCACATGACCCCAGCTACCAGAGGATTTTGCAGCCATAAAGAGAACTTCATCATTTTGCGCAGAAGATTAGTTAGTATTAGCTACTTTGAAGTTAATTGCTCAACAACAAATTCAGTTCTTAACCCTCATTTGCATTTCCTAGAAGTTCTGTCAAACTACTGCCTGTGGAGCTGATGCTTTCTGGGCTTAATCTCAGCCCAGAGGTGATTTTCATGCATGTAAATGTAAATTCAAACAGTTTACCTGTTCTCAAATCAGACACACATATGAGACATATTTTCCCTGGGAGCCGCATCCAAAAAGCTCCGTAATTGCTCAAGATTAGAAAAATATTTCACACATCTATTGAGCTCTAAGGAATACGCCAAGTAAGAAGAAAATCTGGTTTCAGAGACTTGAAAAAATGAAAGGAGAAACATAATTAATGCAGAACAGCATTGAGATGCCTGATTTTCTCACTGGAGTGAGTGCGAGAAACTCCAGCGACACAGAGTACCTGGAGCAAGTAACTAATGTAAAGCCTGAGAAGCTTAGTTTGGTCCCCAGCCTCTCCGTTAGAGCTGCGACCATCTCTGTTGTGCTCAGGACCCCCTGAGTACTTGCATCTGCCCCAGCATGTGGGTGCCCTGAGCAGCATCCGGATCTTGGGGACATCAAGCCCTGTAAGGGGAGCAACAGCACCAACCGATGTGGGCACCCACCTG
Organism: Limosa lapponica baueri; assembly: GCA_002844005.1. Taxonomy (NCBI): domain Eukaryota; kingdom Metazoa; phylum Chordata; class Aves; order Charadriiformes; family Scolopacidae; genus Limosa; species Limosa lapponica. Next base: position 434,760 of record KZ505890.1, read on the forward strand.
CTCAGTCACTGCATCGTGTCAGGCAATATTGATTACCCAAGTTTTCAACAATTCAGATCCCATCCTGATATGCATGAAAAGAGTTAAGAGTTACCATCTTTACTTCCCCTAAAAGGTGGGAGCTGGGGTTAAAAATCTGGTTTTATCTATTGCACATCAAACCCCTAACTGTGCGATATGCTATCATGTGTTCACACTGGGGAGAGTGAGCCTTAACTTAATTACGGCAACTGGTGTGGGGAAATTAATGATCACTGAACACTGTAAAATAGAAATCAATACTTTTGTGTCTTTCCCAAATGGTCTATTGCTAGACAGATATTCATGGTTATATTTCTCTTATCCTGTGAATATTAATAAGGTAGCAAAGACTGGCTATATACATATATCAAAGCCTCGGAAACAAGGCTATTGCTAATGTAGGGCCCCAGCAATAACATGTTACAACTACCAACCAAATGATTTGTGGGATGCTAACTAATAGCTCTGGTATAATACAATCCTTTATTTTCTATTCTGGTACTTGTTTACTTCTGTCACCATTTATTAAAATACTGTCCTGCTATAATTAAAAAAGACAGGACAGCAATAACCTTTAGTACCTCCTTGCCGTGATAAGCGAGATGCTTAAACAAGAGCTCAGACACTTGACAGATGAGTACAAATGGGGCTAAATTCACTCTGATGAGCTGTGTGATGGCTTCTTCCATGAGTGAAGCACAAAGAGAGGCAGGTCATTAGAAATTACCCCACAATAGGATGACTGGCATGTACAGCCTCTGCAATCCTATTAAGCTGTTGCCACCAAATGAAAGAACCTGCTCATTGCAGGCGTAGGGAAGAGCTGTCGTATGTACCTGATGTGCTGAGACACTGCGTGTCCCTGAGACACTGCGCTTGGGTAAATATACCCAGTACCTCACACAGCTGGACTCAGGTCCTGATTCAGACTTGGCGGTGATACTGATCTTGAATGAATTTCTAGGCATAAAACTATTAGAAAATGGACTTAATGCTGAAAGCCTGTATCCCTGTATCTGTTCCACTATGTTGTATCATTACTTAATAAAACAGAACGTATAGAGGTAACAAATGGGTAGGCAGCTCAATGGGTTTAAAGTGTACATTGTGGTGCCACCTAATGCATGGGCCCCTTGGGTCCAGACATGGGACCCTGGGGGGAAAGAAGCCTCAGCTTGCTTCAGCCTCTGACCAGAGACATCAGATGCTCCACGTACAGGGTATTTGCTACGGTAGCCATATGAAAGCCATATGAAAAGCACACTGGATGTAACTTCTGAATTTTTGCAGCAACAGGCCGGTTTTTAGATGCCCAAGAGCACCCACAATGACCTGTGCATGCGGGATTATCAGTCCAGGACTAGGCACTCCCAGTCAGCCCTGGGTGTGGGCTTTCAATAAGGCCATGAAGACGACCCTGCGGCATTACAGTAACACAATGAAGCAACTACACAATTATGACTAAGGTCCATTGGTATTTATGACCTAAGAATATTTTTGTCCCTACTATAGGGCAAAGTGGAGACAAAAGTTATATGATAGTCTCATTTTACCATTTAATGCAATTATATGCCACTTCTTAACATGAGAAACCTAAATTTCCCAGCAGACAATGATTTAAATATTTTAATTACTGAGTGAGGAAGAAACACTGTAGATGTACACATCATAAGCCATATGTACATACCACGTGCCTCTGGCCTTGCTGTGTTTTCAACTGCCGATAGTCATATCTTTCTTAGCATGTGCTCCTCCCGTCTGTTGTAACCAACTGTTGTCCCTAAGCCTACACTCAGCTTCGATCCTACAATGACTCACGCGGTTGCTCAACACAACCTCCTTTGTTTGGGTGGAACTACACGCGGTGCATAAGGATAAGGGCTAGAGCCACCACTGTTACTGCTTTTTGAGGCAGTGAATTTATTTCATCAAATGTCTGTTGAAAGCCTGGAGCAATGGGGCTGCAGCTGTGGCTGCAGTAGTGTGAACAGCACTATACCCTGAGCTGACAGGGGCTGATTTAAGAGCCGTAGTCACTGTGAGCAGATTTGAACTCCCCCAGTAATGCCAGAGCTCCTGCACAGATATGACACCATGAAATGTAAATAAGGGCATTGCAAAAGAAGTCTGTGAACTGGCAAGTCAGACGTCCATGTCCATTAGGTGCAGGTTTCTGAGATCCCACAGCTGGATGGTTCCTTTAACTGAGATAGGTTACTCTTGAACAAATACCACTGCTGTTTCAGGCCTTGCTTTGGGCTTTCTCTCATGCTGCATTTGAAAACTAGGGGAAGGTCCCCATTTATAAGCTGAAAGTCTCTTCTACCTACTATTATAAGCCAATTTTTAATTTAAAACTTGCAAAAAAATATATGAAAGAGATCTAATCCACAAAGACTTCTTCTAAGAATTTGTTTGTGCAATGTATATTTAGACTGATTTCCTAAGGAAATGCCGCTCACAGGACCATGGTTTGCACATTGGTCTGTCTGTGTCAGGCTCCTCATCACCTCCCCCAATAACTTTTGAATGAATTGGCCGATTTGAAAGAGAGACAGATGGCTCAAAGGTATTAAACTCTTACAAGTTTTGTGAAAATAAGCAGCAGGGTAATGGAAAGAGAGCCTCTTAGTGGCTCACTAAAGAAAAGGCTTCGGCACAAATTCGATCCTTATTAAGCCAAAGAAAATCCGTACAAAGCTCAGCCCCACCATGCAAACTCACCACAAAGAAGCCTTCACTGGGTCTGGTGTTCATGAACTTGTTCTTGTTATCTATTGCTAAGCAAACATCATCATGTTTACTGTAGAAATAGCAAGTTAAATTTTTAATAAGGACACCGCTGAGGCAGTTAATATGCAATGCGATGATATTTATTAATAAGATACCCTAAGCCACGAGCCTTGCCGTACTTACACCCTGCCTAACTTTGACATTGCATCTGAGAAAAGTATTATCGCAGCATTTAGGGCTCAGATTAAGATATCTGATGTTGGCAAGTACATCTAACCCCACTCAGGAGGTTTGGCATTAAACAAATAGCACTCGGCAGTCGTCGAACAAGCCCTTGAACACTCCCCCCACAATACACACATTGTCCTACAAAGAGCCTAGGTGGAGAAAGTCTGCACTTGAATCTGACAAGAAGCTTTGATCAGACAAATTAGGCCAGGCTTTTATGCGGAGTTCCTGGCTCTACAGAGGGTGTGTTTGATGGCAGCGTCCCTGCTGGAGACTTCACTTCCATTATCACTCACGGCTTGATGCTCAGCTTACAAAGGACACTGCACTTCCCAATTTTCTTGCCTATTCTGCACCACTTAATTGCTACAAGAACACTTGAAAAGTTGGTATTTTAATGCTTTCTTACTTTTTAATCAAATGTTATGACCCAGAACTACACTAGTCTCTGAAAGTTTAGTTAAGAAAGAAGAGGCCCAAACCTGTATCTAGAGCTTTTAGTCTTTTCCCATGTGTCCCATGTAGGGACACAACAAGCAGTGTCAAAATAAACAACTGCAACATCACACAGCACTGCACTCCCTGCTATAGTGGTACTGAGCAGCTACAGTGACGAAAATTGCACTTTCTGGGTGCATTCGAAGACACTGAGAAGACTGGCCCCTAACGGGCTTTGCAGGCACCACCATCTAGGCTTCAGTCAGCCAAATGTGCAGTCTACCAACCAAACTGGTGATGTGATTTTCTTCTCGCGGTTGCTGTCATCCCAGATGCAGTTTCAATACACAACAGCAACCAGGTAAGTGCAAGCACTGCCACTGAAAAGATAATTATTCTCTTCAGAGCAAAAGGAGATTCCTTCTCCTCAAGCAGGTTAAATGCCAGACCTCCTGGTCATGTCAGTACCATGCACATTGCCAGCAGATCCTCTCCTACCTGCTTTTGGGGCCACCTTATATCTGAAATCCTTTCTATTGATGTGCTCCTCAAGGCAAACAAATATTGCCACCACCAGCCCAACTTGACTAAGCTAACTCTTCTTGAGGCAAATACTATCTTATGTACTAGCCATGTTCATCATCCCTAGGTCCTCTCTCAAATCCTCACAGGGACACTGCTTATTGACTTTTAGCACCAAGACAGGCACTCATTAAAGCCACTATTTAAACCTGTCATAGTTTAGTGATGGCACCTAACTTCTGGGTTGGGGTGATGTTCAAAACCCGCATCTACACGGTTGCCTCTAGCTAACCTCAAGAGCCTTACGCAAAGCTACTCGATGCATTCCTGGTTGTCTTAATCTCCGTGACCGTGTAATCCCCTCGCTGGCGTACTCCCTCCGTGCCAGACATTCCTGTCTGCATGCAGCTGTGCCACAGGGATTGCAACAGGCAGCAGCTGCCGCCCCGGCAGTCCCGACAGTATTCAGTGCTCGTGATCTCACCATTCCTGTCCCGGGTCACAAGCCGTTTTGTAATACCCCACAAATATCTCCTACACTGCATCTGTACCATGCTGCAAGGATGGCGCAGCCCACTGCAGAACGATCCATCTCCATGCGCTGGCTCCACACCTGGCCATAGCTACAAGGGTCAGAAAGGAGGTTTATGCACAGCCTTTTGATTACTGTGTTACCCAAAAACTCAACAGGATCAGCCACAGTGCCCCACAATAAACTGCCACACAATTAATTCAGGGGTCAAGCTGACAAGGTGTTAAGAGCCCCCTGGGATATACCTCCCGGAGTGCTGCCCTTGTGTGTCCACAAGGCAGAGCAGGATGTCCTGCATGGGTTTGAGCTGGGACATTCACAGGGGGAACTAGGAATAAACCTTGTGGGAGACAGGAAAAAACATATGACTGATGGATGCCTTGTTGCTGGAGCGCTTCCAAAATTCTCATGTGCAAAGTCAACAGTAGAGAGTGTCTTCCATAGATGTGTTTCATCTTCTCTGTGATGCATAGAAGAGTTATTCAGAACACATTGAGAATATATGCCATGTTTGTATAGCTGAACCATGGCTTATTGCAAGTGTCTTAGAACATGTATGGGGTAGACTAGGATCCTTAATTCAGTCTACCTGCTGTGAGCTTTAAATTTGCATGTATTATTGCAGTGCCTGAATATCTAACATTCAGATAGACGCACTCAAAAGGGGAAGGGAAATAGGGAAGACGCACTCAAAAGTAAGACATGAGAACATGCGGTTCACAAGCAGCCATACTCCTATGGGTATGATCGCTTCTCGTACTGCTTCAGGGCAAGGGCACGTGAACAAGCTATGGACAAGAAATCACACTAAAGCAAAAAGAACTGAGGACACCTTGAATGAAGTAAATCACCCCAACCCTAGGAAACGAGGACATTTTCCTGCCGCCTGTCTGGTAGTGTCCCTGTAGGGTCAGGCTGTTGCTCAGAACAGTGCATGGCCACCCAAAGGGACTTCCAGAGGCTCATCTTAGGTTCCCCTCTGTCAGCACTGCCTTCCACCCAGTCCTGTTTTCCCAGCTGCTGAGAAATTTGTACTACAGCCTCCCCAAATGACACCAACTTGGGAACGTGTTATTTTTGCTCATGAGTGTGTCTGCAGACAAGTGTTCATTTCTCTGATTTGTAAATGGGCAGAAAAGTAGGCTCCCAAATATAAAACTGCATATTTTTAGCTACAGTGGATATATAATAAAAACATTCCAAACCTGTGATTTTTTTTTAAATGATCATCTTATGGGCATATTTCCACTTCATTTTGTTTACAGAGAAGGGAGGCAGGAGCAGAAGAAAAAAGGGTGAAAGGGGCAACTATACAAGTAAACTGGGTGCAACAAATTAAATAAAATATGCATAAACACTGAAATAAAATGTACATAAACTAAAAATAAATATGAGGATTTTGTTTAGACAGCTTCTTTTTATTGATCAGTGATCTTATGCACACTAGAGTTCAGTCAAACATGTAAAAGCACATTGTTAGCATACTTTGTAAGGAGATTTGGAAGAGGTAGCATGTGCATAGTGTGATAAGGAAGGGGAAAATACCAAAATGAAAATGACAGTTACAGAAAGTTATCTCTGTAGGCAGATGCAAAATGTAGGGCCAAAATCTGTGTTGTTATTTCTTGTGGTAGAGAGTGATAAGGCAAGAAAGTAAGGCAAATAGAGGAGAAAAATTGGACTAGTAGAAAGATAAGCAATTAAATCAAGAGCTTAGACCTGTTTCGAATCTCTGCATTTCCCAAGCATGCTGAAGAGCACTATGATATTACTGGCACATTGCAACCTCCTACCTTCTGATTCACATGAGCTCCCAGTATTTTTCTTTATGAGTAATGCGAAGAGAATCTGGCCTTCCTCTGCCTAGGCACTGTGTGCTTTGCTTGCGCTGGTCTCTCTTGAAATGTCAACTTTACATTTCCAATATCCATAAAGAAATTCTTAATAAAAAGATATGATCTGCATTTCAGAATGAGACCTTTAAATCCTTTAGCCCTGCCAGTTTCTAGGGAACTTTTGTTAAGAATGAGAGACCCTGTTTAATAACACCACTTTCCAATAGTAATCAAGAGAGTTGCAAACATCAGTGTACCACAGATAATAAAGGCAGTACAATCCAGGCAAACAATTTTGTTCTGGATTCTTGTACACAAATGTGGAACTAAAATTTTGAATTTGTTCTGTGCATAACCTTGATATATTTTAATCAGATTTCCAATTAAGATACTTTGAAATGTCTATTTAAAGTAATTCTGCTGAGTTATGAAATAAGGACACATTAGAAATGTGCAAACAAATCCAATACATGGAGTTGCTTTTTTGCCTCTCTCCACGTTTCTTGTGTAGGTACGGTCTTTGTTTTCAATTCAGTAATGCTGCTGATTGACACGAAAAGAAGCAGTCTCATCCCTTGCTACATATTCTTACCACTTCTCTTGTAATAAAACCATACAAGCACAATAATTTATTTTCTTTTGGACAAAAGACCTGATGCAAGTCATTCTGCAGTTGCACTTTTACCAAGCTCAATCCAAGGGAGGGAAGAAGCGGCCAAGGACAAAACCACCCCTTTTTGGCAAGAACGTGCATTTCAGCTGGATTGCGTGTCCAGTGACACTGCCCAGCATGGGAGGCAGAACAGTGACCCGCTCCCTTCGCCACACCAGCACCCAGGCCACAGCCAGCGCTGCAGGAATGAGCCCCAGCCCTTACCCAGCTCACTCTGAGACTCAAACCCATTACTGATATTGCTGCCAGTACAAGAAAATTTGTTCGAGCGTTTAATGGAGATAATTTTAGCTATAGTTTCAGCTCAGTTATAAGATAGAGGTGTTGTGACTGTTGTTTTAAAAAAGGTCAAGGATTGCTCCCAGGGTGCTCCATGCCGGCTACATGTCCTAACTAGTGCCATCTTACTGATGTGCAGAGATTTTATGTACCCAATGGCTGCCACATCTGTCACCTTGCTACTGCCATACCAGTATCTTCACCAATTCCTTTGGAAAGAGCTGCAGGTGCAATGCCCCATGAAATAAATGCTATTACTTTAGTGCTGGCTTGCCTTTTGTATGTTCTTCTGTTCTGAAAAGGCAGTGTGATCTAGTGTATTTGAACACAGTGCTGGGGAATCTGGAACTGTAACTCTGGCTTTGCTGCTCTGTTACCATCTATCCTTCATCAAAATCTGTCAGTTTTGCTGGGTCCTTCTTCTGATCTTCAAATTGCAGTAACAGCTACAGATCCCACGTTCCTGAGCTGCTACCAGCGTTTTCAAAGCGTGCTGAACACCTCTCACTTCTGCTTACCTCAAGGGTTTTGAATGGTCTGGGGAGGAGGGTCAGGGAGGTTCAAATATACATCTTTAAAGTCATGCTTTACTCTGAAAACACACAGCACCACCTACAATAAATGGTAAACTTAATTATTTCTGCTAGCCAGTGGGAACTGCTTCTGGTTTTGATGTGGTACAAAACATTCCATTGAAGACGAGACCCTAGTAAAGTTTTCTAGGTTTTTTAGATGCAGAATCACAGTGGACTGCTTATAATCTAAAGTCCTTCAGGCTTTTTTAGGTCAAAATCCTTTAAACCAGTACTTCAGAGCTTCTTTTTTTTTTTTTTTAATGAATGACTTATTATTAAAGGCATCAACAGTGAAACCTAGTAAAACTGTTTATCTGGCTAAGCTAATTCCTCCAGACAGCTACCATGATCATAAAAAAGAAATCTGTGATAGCCATTTAAATATTTGCAAGAAAGAATAAGTAATTTTTTTATATGCATTTGTTATCTGGGTTTTTTTATTTTTCCTCTACTGATAGGAATTGGGGCAGAGGATATAAAAAAAGGGTAGGTAACAATAACTAGATGCCTATTTTTAGCTCCAAACTCTTCTGTTTTCACAGGAACAAAAAACCGTGCAGCTTCATTTTCAAGTGTGTACATCCCTGCAGCAGACCTGCATGTACTTGCCCTCATTTACCTGAGTCATATTTGTAATCCTGGATGAGGAAAGGCAGTTTAAATGCTGCCACTGGCAAGAGCGAGACTCAGAAGTCAGGCTGAAAAACAACTTGTGATTCAGCAGCCCTGGATACTTTTGGTGGACTCCTTTATCTCCTGCAGTAGTGACAGCAGTGAACCACCTCCTGTGTTTCCTTACCCCTCCATTGCCATATATTTATCTCAGTTGTGGCTTCTTCACCTGCTCTGCTGGTACGGCCCCACCTCATGCTGTACCCGGGAAGTAAAAATACTGGGAAGGGTGGAACAGACCTGCCACTCCCCTGTTATCTTGCCCTGTATCTCTCCTTTGCCCCGTATTTTCTTAAACTAATCTGCACCTCCTCAGGCTAGTATAGAACAATTTAATTCAAATGGCATCAACTCATTGGACTTGACTGAATACACATCAACAGCTTTCCAAGACAAATCACAACTAAGCAAGGCTTCAGAGTTAATTCATTTTTCTCTGCTTTCTCATATTTTCCTATTTAAAGACTGCAGAGGAAAACTGTAGGTTAGTTTCATTCAATGAATTATGGATACAATATGGAGTACCTTACAGAACTGGAAAGTTTACAGGGGTTAATTTCTCAGCATGGTGCTTATGGCACATGTCAGTGGAGCTAGAGGTCCTGGTTCAATTATCTGTGCTGACATATAGTTTCTAATTTATAGAAAACTGAAGAGGACAGGAGTTACAAGAAAGATTTACTATTGCTTATGTCATATGAACATGGGCAAGATTTGAGCCTGGGTCATTCATAGACATGGTATTAAGTACACCATAACCAATGGGCTGTTCTCTGGTGGTTGTTAGGGAAGGAGACAGATCAAGTAGGCTTATTGTTGACTTGGTCTCCCATAGCATCCTTATAGCCAAACTAGGTCAGTGACAGATAGTGTAGGTGACAACTGGCTGGAGCACTAGTCTCACAGTTTGTGATCAACAGTAGAAAGTCCAACTGGTGGTTGGTTACTAGCAGCATCCTTCAGGGATTCATACTGGACTGATACTGTTTAATGTCTTTATTAATACCCTGGATGATGGAATAAAGTGCGGTCTTAGCAAATTTGTGGATGATACCAAACTATGGAGAAGTGCTTGGTATGATGGAGGGTTGCTCTTCAAAGTGATCTTGATAGGCTGAAGAAACTGGCTGACAAAAATCTCATACCATTCAACATAGGTAAAGTCCTGCAGCTGGGATGGAATAACCCTCTGGAACAAGGCAGGCTGGGGCTACCTGGTCGGGGACAGTCCTTGCAGAAAAGAACTCCAGAGTCCTGTTGGAAAACAAATTGAATACAAGTAGGCACTGTGCCTTTTTGGCCAAGGAGGCCACCCTCATACTGGGCTAAGGTGTTAGGAAGGATGTAGCCAGCCAATCAAGGTAAGTGATTGTTCCTCTCTAATCCACATTTGTGAGACTACTCTGTTCAGTTTGCGGTTCCCCATCGCAAGAAAGTCATGGATGTGCCAGAGAAGCCCTGCAGAGGGTCATCAAGATGGTCAAAGGGCTGAAGCACTTGACATAGGAGGAAAGATGGGCAGAGCTGGGTTTGTTCAACCTTAAGAAGAAAGGCTAAAGCTAGGAGAGCTTATTGCTGGCTTCATCTACTTAACAGAAAAGTGGAGCCAGACTCTTTTTAGAGGTACACAGCTGTAGGATGAAAGGCAATGAAACAAGTTGCAGCATTGTAAATCCAATTAGATATAAGAGAAAAGAAAATTCACCATGAGAGTGGTCAAATGCTGGCACAAGTTGCCCACAGAAATTGTGGAAGTTGTGGTATATCAGTCCTTGGAGCTACTCAGAACTAAACTTGACAAAGCCCAGAGCAACTTGATTTAGCTGTCCCTGCTCTGAGCAGGGGTTGGATTAGATGAACTCTCAATGTCTCTTCCAACCAAAAGTGTTCTGTAATTCTGTAAAGTCTTTGGTCTTGATGCCTGGGACGTTCTTGTTCATTGAAGTTTTGGAGATTCTAATAAGCTTCAGTGAAGTAGACTGTTATCAAACCAGCAGTCATGGTTTCTGAACACCAGACTACAACCAGGTGTATTTCTTGAACTTTGTGATGGTCCTGTGATGCTCCTGCACAGATTACTTGCCTGCAAACTAGAGCTATTTTGTTTCAGCACGCTGTTTTTCTTTGCTGGGATCTGTTCAGGGATCTGAACTCTGGGTCGCTGAGACAGGAAAGAAAAATGTCCCTTAGATAGCTGGTGTGAAGACAGTATGTAACCATATGTGCACTGCCTGTTTTCTAGGAGTCAATGTCACCCGAGTCCTACTTAAAACTACAGTCTGAACTGTATTTCAGTACATTGTAATTTGATTAAAGAACACACTGGATGAAAACTCAAGTCCAAAAGTAAATAATCTTTTCAGTAAAATACAGCTATGTCGAGAGTCATGGATATTTTTAATCCACATTGAAGAAGAACTTAAAATGTCAAAGAGTCCAGTTTGCTGAATGTAAAACTTCTCTCCAGGTTAAGATTCAGATTGCCTGATATCTTTTGCACTCACTCTGTCATTGCAAAATTAAAAGACATAATGGAGAAATAAGGGAATGGAAAAGCAAGTTAATCACAAACTTTCCAGTTTGGAGAAGATGAAGGCTCTAGATATATTGAAAAAGAATCTACCATACCTATGTGTCTTTCTCCAGGACACTGAAGCATAACTGTTGCATATATTTCTTGGTGTCTCGGATTCTGCACAGTACATTATTTTCATTAAAAAACCAAACTACTAAATTACGCAATAAACAAAACTGCAGCATCTGATCTGACAACAGTCACTGCCATACAGATCTCCCCTTCTCCTAACAGAAGGATGACATGTAAAAGGTTGATTTCTCTTTAAACCATCAAATTAATTTGTATCTTTTTCATTGTGATAAAGTTGTAGTAATTGTTACTTAAAGGCAGAAAGTCAAATTCTACATTTACGCAAGTGCTAAAACTGTAACAGGGAATTTAATTCTTTTTAATTAATTGGTAAAAAAGCACCACAGTTCAGTATTTTAAATTCCTATTCCATGCTATTTGCACCTCATACATGAAACATTAATCGTGGTTTTATGTAATTTTATTACATCTTAAACAAAGACGCGAACCCAAATTCAGTATGAATTACATCAGTAGTTAAGTATCTAACAAGAAATGATCATCACTATAAATCTATTTTACATTTTACAATGATTGTTTAAGACAGCTGAGCCTCATATGAGCTGAAAGAGTATGTCAGCATACAGCAGCTGCTGATAATAACCAGCATGTGTTGGCAAGAGCTTTTTGTTTTCTGAAGATAATTAAAACTTGCTATAGTTTTCCAGCTGCTACATAGTCAATAAGGAATACTTTTTAAATATGGGTGGTGTATATTTGATGCATTTTAAATGGATTGCGGCCATCTCTACTGAACATTCACTCGAGACATTTATTCTATGACTTCAGGTTTTTATGTTTTCTACAAAACAAACTATATGGCAATATTTGAGACCAGAATGCTGTCAGCTTCAGGTGCTCAGGAAAATGAAAGCCTTGTAATAACAGAAATGTTTTGCTGAACAAGAAAACATATGCACGCAACTACTTGCATCTTTAAACTTATCACACAACTACTTATCCTTAAAATTCTGTATAATCTGTATTCAGTTGGTATTTTAAAAGCTACAGTCTCTCTTTATTGGGAAAACCACATTTTGAAAAATTTTCTGCTCTCAGAATCTGTCAGAAGGCACCACAGAGTTATAAAAAGTCCTGCCAGTGTGGGGAGTAAATGGTTCTGTATGCCAGTAGTTCTATATTGGTCCTCATTAAAGCCTTAATATGGGGTATTTCCAGTATTTTTAGACTACAGTCTTCCCCTAGTTCTCACATAACTTCATACACGGTGGCTGATGAAGGCAGTCTTCCTGCAGTACAGTAACTGTGGGCCACATGCCCAACAAGAGTCCAACAGCAATGCAGCATTTTTCTTAACCAAAGTCTTCTACAGAAGTGTTCTAAAACACAAATTTCTAGAACAATGCAACTTCAAAGGTCTGAGCCATTTCTGATGAACACAAAATTACTTCATTAAAGTCAAGTAGGCGAGTGGTTTCTTGAATAACCTGAATGCACTTAGTTATGAAAGAATAACTGGTTTGAATTAAAACCTCTGATGTCAGGGCACGATGAGTCCAAAATACCATTATTGTCAAGGAAACAGGAAACATTCCCAACTCGGGGCTATGATAAAGTAATATACGATCTTTTTTCCATATTGCATGTTTTGCAGGCTCTTGTTTGTAGAGCCAGTCCAGACAAGGATGCCTTGAGCAATCCTGGCCTGTGGTCCTAATTTGAGCAACCTGGTCTAGTGGGAGGTGTCCCTGCCCATGGCAGGGGGGTTGGAACTCGATGATCTTTAAGGTTCCTTCCAACCCGAACCATTCTATGATTCGGTGATCCTATGATTCTAATTGGAGGCTATCAGAGAGCTAATGAACAAAGCTTTCTGGAGAGCAGCTCCTCCAGTGCCAGAAAAGTGCAGACAGGAGTACTGTCAGAATGAAGCAAAGCAGGATGGTGAAATGATAGTTGTGTGGGGCAAAACTTTTGATTTCTGTACTTCTTGAAATCTTAATTTCTATATAAATCAGTTAAATCACTACAGAATTATATTTGTTTCACATCTCTAAGAGCTGACAGGATACTCTGCAGGAAGATGAGGGTGGATTGCTGGGTCTGGTACTGAGCAGTGCTCCCTGCGCTCTGGGCAGATGAGAAACTGGAACTTCCAGCAACAGTGAACTGTTTAAATCTTCGTACTTGATCTGCCTAGTGCCCGCAGATATCTAATCTTCAGGCTTATAACATTATATAGAATATCTATAAAAATACCTACACAGATAGATAGGTAGGTAGATAGACAGATAGATAGATAGATAGATAGACAGACACATGGATAGACAAAACCAAGCAAACTCTGGCTGCTCAGCTTCTACACCATAGTCCAATCAGCCAGCATGATCTTACTCTGCTCTCATATGTGTCCACCTGATGCCTCGTGTCCATGCACCTGAGCTCCAACCCCTGGCAAGGTTGGCCACCAGCAGTGACAGAGCCACAGCAGTACTTCATGGGTGGGTTGTGGGACACGTCCTGGGCTATAGGCCACCCGCTGTGTGTCAGGAGTAGCCCTTGGACTAGTGACCGTGGGAGGTAGCTAAGTACGACAGGGCTAACAGGAACATAAGTGATCCCTCCTCGCAGCTCTCATTGCTACTGGCTTTCCGTGAGCACCTGAGGTACAAAGTGGTTTGCACTCTCAGACTAAAAAGAGAATCCAAACAACAGAAAAGGTAATAAATTTCCCTCAATGATAGTCCATTTCTCTCACCCAGCTTCACAACTCAGCTGTGGATGTCAGAAGCCCGATTACAGCCTTGAAATGTGGATCATCTACTTTGTCAGTTTTAAAATAGACTTTCAGAACCCGGTATTAGAGAAAATAAGTATTGCTGAAAAAAATTTAATTTATTTTTTTTTTTTTTAGCAACTGCAATTGTTTCCTCTTAAACTTCAGAGGCCAAAATTAATGAATTGATCTTAAGATGAGAGGCCACTTGAAATAATAAGACTTTCAGCAAATAACACTGCCATTATGCGCCCAGGAGCTGAAATGCTTATTATGCAGTTCGGCGAAAACTCAAAAGACACAAAGCGTTTGACATGACTGGCAGCAGCGCCCTCTAAAAATAGCTGCACATAAAAGAGAAGTAAAATGTCACCGGAAATTTCTTCCTTCCTTCAGAAGCTGCTGGTGAATAGATCGTTCTTGGTCTGAACAGACAAAGCCTCATGCCACCTGTGCCAGTGCAAGGGCACCCCATCACCTCCCGATGGCACCCACGGCCCCTTGACATCAGGGCTGGGAGCTGCTGGGGAGGGATGGCCTGAAGTAGCTCAGAGATGAACCACAGCCACAGCATCCCCTTAGGTAGCACCACTCACACGATGTCTGAACAGCCATCGGCAGGATGGGCTCTGGCTTTGGGCGTGAAGCGCTGGATGAAGATATAATAATCCCAGCCATGAATCAGCACCGGTATTATTCGATCCAGGCTACATCACTCAGGCAGTGGTATGAAATGTAGCTTTTGCTGCAATGGCTTGGGTTTTGGCAGGGGTGTCTGGTTTTAATGCAGAATCAGCCATCTGAGTGACAAAGCGGTTTTGGACAAAGTATTCTGAATAATTTGGAAGGGACTTTTAAACCAGATACAGTCCGACACATTCTGAATTTAGAAGAAAAGAAACTCCTTCTAACTCTGCATAAGACCTAGGCAGATCGCCACACTTTTAATGAAGTGAAGCTGACAGAATGGCAGTTTTAAAAAGTCCTCAGAAATATATATAAATATAGCTGTAAAAATAAAAAAAATTAAAAGCCAAGGACTTACTGCCTCACTGTCTGTGCCAAGCATTAACTTTTGGATTTTACATTATCCCCTTCAGATAAATGTTTGAAGGAAGAGAAAGCCATTATCTTTGAAGTTACAAAATGATTAGATATTCAGCTGCCACCATCAGATGCAATTAAAGACACAAAACTTATATTCATCCCACAGAACATTTGAGTTTGCCAAATATATTATGAAAAAGCCACATTGTGCAGCTCTGAGAGTCCTGTCCTGTCCAGACTCCCACTCCCATACCAGTCGGCGATGAGGAAATACTAATGGTTCTGCCTTTTCCTGAAGCCAAAAGGATGCAAAAGGACTGTGCCTTTCACACGAGTCCTGTGCTCGTGTGATCCCAGTGCCGACAGACACTCCCTTCTCAAATATAGAGTCATCCTACATCTTTGGTCCCTTTTCAAACTCAGGTCCTTTGGAAGGATGCTTGATGATGCTGCAGTTATTGGGATGAGCAATATGATCTAATTATTTTGAGTAATCTTTGCAGGTTCCGATTTTACACAAATTTGGGATATTGATTTCAAAAGAACAGGGTTGTGGTTAGCTAATGTGAACTGTCTGCTGCATAGTGTGAAATTATGAAAAAAGACATAAGTATTTGGCTTTTTAGCAGAGTTTACTTCTGCGTTTATGAAGGCATGGAAAGGCAGTTCACAGTAAGAAACATTTAATTTTGCATCTCCCATTCCTCTAATTCAGCAGTTCAGACATGCCCACTCTGACTTAGAGGGACATTTTGCAGGCAAAGGATGTATGTAGTAAGGAAGGGGGAAGACTTGCTAGAGACCTAGGGAAAAAACCACAGGGTTCAGGACATGCCAGGGGGGTTTGCAGAGGCGGCAGCTCCCTCACAGAGAAGCGCTGGAGAAGAGTAAAAGCTGTTCTGTCATCTTTGCTTCTGGACACATTCGGCAGTAAGAGCTGTACTGCAGCCTACAAGGAAATGCCTTTCTTTAATGAGACGGCGTCATATTTTCCTGCAAATGTAGTTTCAAGAAGGAAGCTGAGAAATCTCCCAGAAAGATGGCAGGTTTTGGGGGTGGGAGATGCTGGCGGGTACGCGTTTGTGACTAAAGAGGGTAAGAGCTAGAATTAAATGTAGAGATTCCACTTTGAACTTACTGCTTTTTTCCATAGTCCTAACCCACTCGAGTGATGGAGAATTAGAAATAAACACAGCACAATCAATAAAGTAAACAAACCGTGAAAGATACTAGTGACACATTAAGAGGGAACAAAGTCAGATACCCTTAGGCCATAGAACTAAATGAGAGAGACAACAATAAACATATAGACAGATTTTGCTTCCAAATCCTGAAAACTTTGCTCACACAAACAGACCTTCCTCCAACCACAATCCTATTAAAAGAGAGCACAACTATTGCCAAAGGCCTGTATATCTAGCTCATTAAAACAATACCAGTTGACATTATTAGGATTTATTATTTTGCTCCTCTAGTACAGAGGAAGATTCGTCGGAGTAAGTTGCAGGGCAGAGTCCTTCTTTGGCAAAGGACTTTGAGTGGAAAGCAAAGTATCTGGTATGTTCCAGCACGGCAGCTTCCATGCTTGGCAGATGGTATTTACTTAAGATGTACTGCGCAGCCCATATTTTAAACTAAGTTATTTCTCCGAGTTCACCTAACTTGTCACAAGGACAGAAACTTTTGGTCATCTGCGGGTGTATGTTAGTCAAAACCCCACATAGTCTGAAGTGTTATGGAGTGAATTTCTTCTCCCAGTAGAATTAACCTTCTCAGACCTATAACAGATGAGAGATGAAAAGCCACAACATGTTTTCAGACTGAGTCACACACATTCTTTTCAGCTAAGCCATAATGCTCCCAAGATCTCTGAATCATGCTGTCTGCTCTTAAATAGCTTCTAAATAGTCCAGCTCAAGGTGCTCAAGCCCTCCTCTCCCCCACTATATTGTGGTGTGCAATTAGTGTTGTCATGATTTCCTCTAGTAAGCTCAGCTGACCTGTTGAACTGAACCTGAGGGGAAACTCAACAGGTTTTTAAGCAAAAGCACACACAGGAGAATTTTATGAGGCATGAAGATGAGGGTTTACTGACTTGCCCACATTCAAATACCTATAAAATAAGTATAAATAAGAAATTACACAACTAGCATATACTGTATCAAGCCCACAGGCCACGTAATTCAGCATTTTACCCTCAAAAGCGGCTATTGCAAGATGTGACAAACTCAACTACAGACAACTGTTTAATAGCCTAATAACCTAACTACAAGGGACCTGTTTTCTCAGTACCTTCCATTAGAGGCTAATGCACTAGTCTAAATATATGTGACACCCCTTAAGAAAGATTTCATAAAATTGTTTAAGTACAACTAAAAGTCTAAGAATATTGTATGATACAAGTAACAAAAAAAAAAAATGACTATGGCTAAGACGCTATCAATGACTTCATAGTGTTTGCATTTGAACCAAAATGGAGAAGAAAAAGTCCATAAGGATCTACTGCCTAGAGATGAAAACAGTATCTGGCTGCAACGTAAATCTGCAGATTTTTTTAATTAACACTTATGGTGCTCAGGGCACAAATACAGCACTTTATTTTCAGGGATTTATGTATAAATACAGACATAAGAGTCTCCCAGTAACAAAAGTGCCATGTGCAGATTCTTTTAATTAATCTATTTTTGTGAGTAATTTCTATTTTACTTCTGTTATGTAGCATGTTATATACCCCAGTGACTTATCACTATTTCTTCTAAATTTAAACTAAAAAAAATATAATTATTATCACATGAATGATTTGTTTATATAGCATACATCCTGCATTTATTGGACCAAATGTCTTTTAACATTACTGGCTCTAATTATACAATAAGGTTAATGTGAAAATTAAAAGTCTCTTTAGTGATCAATACAGAAGATATATAGCACGACTGCAGCTGTTCATTTCACCACAAACAATTTCAAAACAAAAATGTCCCAAGTTAAGATTTCACCTTGGCTGAAATCCTGCTTTCAGTGAAATCGAGAGCAAAAGTCCCCTAACTTAAAAGAACAGCCAAGATTTCCTTCTTAGTGTCCAGCCTGCGTGTGTCAGCAGAAATGTCACCAACACTAAGTGGCTGGAAGCTCTAAGGCCAGAAGGAACCAGTATCATCGAGTCTGATCTGCAGCACCACACAGGCCATTCCTTGATACATGCCATATAGATATTTCTTGATAATTTCAGCCTTTGAACCTCTTTGCCAGGTAGTGGCTCCAGTGAAAGTTTCTCCCTTTCAAATATCCCATTGTCTATGAAGTACAACTTTGCTAAACTTTAATTAGCTGGATTGCAATCTTTCACACTGCTATTTTTTTTTTTATTTATTTTTTTATAAACACACCTCAGGGCACTTTGAGTTTATAAATACTCCTCAGGATGTTCACATTTTTCGTCTGAAAGTTTCACATAAATACTTCAATCATTTCAGAGTACAAGTTCAGAAAAAAATACTTTTCAAGAAATCCTACAATTCAATTGAAGAACTCTAGTTTCTCCAAGTTTAGGGCTAAGGACTTGAGGAAAGAGTGTGTAAGGAAAGAAATATGATGGTGAAGAAGCTAGTAGGGTCTCAGTTTGCAATGAACCTTCAGATACTGTAAGAAACACAGTTTTCACAGACTTAATCAGGACTTGATATTGTTTAATGGACTCAAAGATCCCTCTGCTGTGAGCACACTCCTGCCCCACACGTGTTTGACACAGGAGAGGGTGACAGACCATGCCCCAGATGAGGTCTGCAAGGCAGCTCTGCAGCTGAGGATGCTTCTCTTGATGCTCTGGGCCACCCCAGCCCCACACCAGACCTCTCCTGTGTCCCTGGGCTGGAGAGCAGACACAGGGCCACTGCAAGCAGAGGCACCGGGGGTTAAATGGAACTACAAACTGCTACTGCCAGGAGTCACCCCACAAGCTCAGGAGGCAGTAGGTCACTGGCACTGGTCAGAGATGACCTAAGGCGGGGTGTGTGCACTATTACCACCAAGGCTGAATCTTATTGGTTAATCTTTTACTATCCTGGGTTTGGATAATGAGGTTTAAAGATGTGTAGGTAAAGTGGCTGGCATCCAGAAGGTGGGAAATGCTACGGTTCATGTTGCCTGAACAGCCATATTTTGGTCTCTTTCTATTTCTGAACAAAACCACAGTCTTTAATTACAAAAGTGTATCCTGTTTCCCATCTCCAGGGATGGACAAGTACTGCATACCTGTGTATACATCCAGAATGTGATCCAGGCTTTTTTAATGCAGACTATGACTGCAACATTTTCACTTACAGAACTTCTAAGTTCTTCTCTTGAGTATGGGAGTATATCACAGCTGTCTATTGCTGATACTTGGTTTGTTTTACATTAATAGTTGAAATTTAAAGTCACGTAAAATGCACAATTTTTGCAAAGTCACTCACATCACTCTGTAACACTTTCCACAAACTGTACTCATGCTTAGAAAAGAGAAGACTTAAACGTGTTGAACTAGCTCCAAAGGGAAGACTGTAGACAGAAAAAAGCATTTGTTTGTATCTCTAACTCTCGCTCAAACCAGACAAACACAGGTGACACAGACGTAACGGTACTCAAAAAAGATCAAAAATGAACTTGCAACATATAAAATATCTGCTGAGTGTTGAACAAAACAGTTTGCCTTGAAAAGTTATAGTATGCTTTAACATTGGTCCATCGAACGATTCTCTTCAACCTCTCTTGCCTGTGGGCATGAAGTGAGACAAATCACAGAGCATTACTCACTCTGGGCAGGAATTTACTCACTGAGAATAGGAATTTGTCTTATTTTCATTTATTTCTTCATATTATTTTCTTACTGAAAGAGCAGTCTAAGAATCAAATTCTACTCTAGATGAATGGGGACATTTCTTTACTGGCAATGCCAGGCTGTGCAGGGGCAGATGCGGCTTCATTCACCTTGACTTACGCTCTACCTGTACTGCACAGTCAACAATTTCAATTTAACATTTTCAGACTATGGCTTTAATTCTTAATTTCTTTTTACCTACAGCTACTTTTTATATTTTCTGTTCTGCACATAATTTAGCCATGTACTCTGAAAGAAATAACAGCTTTGTGACTCATGTAATCTAAATTTTTGAAAGTCACCACCTTATTTATTTAAAGAGAACATGAGTAATCATTTATGAATTCTCATACAGTTACCGCATACACAGTTTGAATAAATACCTCAGACCAAGCATGCTACACCCTGTTCCTTTATGCTGAGGCATGTGTCCCCTTCAGCATGGAAACTAACGGGCTAATGGGGGAAAGGGAATCATCAAAAGATCACATTTTGAAAATACCTATTTAATATCAGACAGATAATTACTACTCACATTCACAGGCCACCACATAATTCTGCCTCAAGGAGTCGGTGGTGTACATAAACCAAATATTTAGGACTTTCAAAGTATGATCTGATTAAAGTAACAGTCTAGTTCCTTTCATTTCCCTTGTGGTGGTTTTCTTTTTAGAAATTATTAAATAGCACAATTCCTCTAATGACTCCTTTAGTTTATTTTTAACTAACACCAAAGGAAAAAATAAAGGAAAGATTCTTCAGCAAATATGTTTTTAAAGGAGCAAGAAAAGTTGTATGGCACAATATGATAGGGTATTTATCATCGTTTGGAATAGGACATGCAGCTAATGACTGAAAAGATAGAAGTACATGCAGCTTTGTCTTACACTGCATTAGTGAATCTGGGTCCTCTCCTGGAATGGAAGCTTTGAGTGCTCCATACATTATACATTGTATACACTGTGATTTTGAAAATCATTCCTTTCACTAAGGAAAAATATTCCTGATGTAAAAACGTCAGTGTTTCCTACTGTGGGTGCCTCCAGGTGGAAAAGCAGCAACTGAAAAATACCTGCACAAGAAGTAGAGAGCAGGTATTCAAACAAGCCCCAAGGCAACTTAGCACTTAAACATGTGGCAGATCTGTTTTCAGCAAAGCAATTAACCAGGCAGGATTCACCATTCCAGCGATATTAAAATGCAGGCTGGATGTTTTTCTAAACATACACTATAATTCAAACAGTGATTAGATGGGGAGGAGTTAACACAAAAAGTGGGTAGCAGCATTCAAATGCGTTGTCTTAAGGGCCTTGAAATGTATGATTCAAGGACATATGAATTCAAGGAGACTACATAATGATTTACATGCTTTACTCATTTCGGTGACTGAAAGCAAGTTTTGGGTTTCATCTTGCATCTCCTGATTTACTTGTCAATACATTCTTGATAAGCTGCTCTGTGGCACTCCATTAGTAGCAAAGCCCACTTGCCAACAGGGTAAAACTCATTCACCTCTAAAGGGACAGGCTGATTCCTCCATCCGTATTACACCGCTCTTGCAGTACTCTCTGGGATTGGGACTGGGATTGGCCGCAGTACCTGCACACTGTTTACACTCTGAACACGGCAGGCACAGAGGGAGACACACTCACCCAGCAAACCCTCCACTGAGGGTAAATTGGAGCCTTCAGACTGAGTTATGCTAGATAGACTTAGCGTTTTTGGTATTACTAACACGGCTATTTTTAACAAAATTACTATTCAGTAGTTGGGGCACCGCAGAAAAGATATGCACCTTGCATATGATTTTCTATGAGATGAGTACATTCCTACATATGGACTCAGACATCTGCATCTATTTGCACGCACAATTTTATGTGAATGAACTGACACAACAAAGAACGGACTCTGTCCCCTGTTTTCCATCAATAAAAGAAGTGAAGGAATCAAACATGTATTCTGAGTGATCCAAAACACACAGATATTTCACATACTGAACCGTAACATATATCACATCATCAAAGCGCAATACAAACATCATTTCCCACAGCTCAGTGTGGCACAGGTTGGAAAGCCGTGGCAGGGCAGCAGAGATCCTCTACCACAGACTGACCCTCCATGCAAGGAGCTGTAGAGAAGTTACATCTCGGAAACTCCTTCCTGTGCCACCATGCAGCCTTTCAAAAGCCTCAGCACCACTGGGTGGCTTTGGCAGCCCTGGCTGTCCCAGACAGCTGATGGGTTACAGGTTAGAAGAGGGAACATTAAACAGCACCAGGAGAGATAGAGGAGTTGTGTTGATCCATCCCATCCACAGCTGCTGCTTGAAAATTCAGCTGGTACTAGCACTGCACCCAAAACATTTTCAAATAAACCTGGAGAGAAATCAATTACCCTTTCTTTCCATTCAACCCAGGCTGTACACTGGGTACACAGAATGACATAATATCCTTCCTGAAATTAGAGCTGCGGTGAGGACCAGTATCCTTCAAACACAACCAGTTCCCAAGACCGCCTTGCAAACAACTGCGTTTTCCTAATTGCCACAGAAACTATCTTCTTCATCTTTTTTTAAAAGCTGGCCAAAGAATTATGTATTGTTTTCTTTATAAATGCAATAAAAGTTTCATCGCTATATCCCTGTACTTCTGCCAGAGTTTGACAGCCACGGATATAAAGAATCTTACTGGAAAGCAGCACAGAAATAGCCACTCCATTTAACTGCTGGCTGGTCAGAAGCTCACACCAATTTCTGTGATACTTGCCAGATACGACAGCAAACAATGTTAACTCTATGCCTTCCCCTAGTTAGCAGAATCAAACATCTTTTTGCAAGCTGTCAGGAAAGTGACTGTTATCTTCAGGATTTTATTTTTCTTTCATGACAAATACACAACATACTCTTTTTCTGCATGTAGGACCACGTCCACTTTGGAAACTGGTATTCTTGGAGACAGGATGCTATGCAAAACTGTGGTCAATACAAAACTATGTATTGATTTGCTTTTTAATCTGGAAAAATCCATACCGTTGTCTTTTATTTTTTTATCTTTGTATTACCGATTCTGAATATGATTTTAAATTGCATGCACAGGCCAACTGATTTGTTCTGAGGCCAGTCTGCATTTAGCTTTAGTGCTGTGGATATATATTCAGAAAAGGAAAACCAATATATCTGTAATGTCTGCCTAGATAACTGCATAAGCAGCTGCAGAAAGCCAGGTCAGCGATTATTTTTAAGGACATGTGACAAGCTTTCCAATCCTCTGACAGTTACACACTCTTGTTTCTAAAGGATGTTATCCCAGCTGCCTTCTTCCAGCCACTCTGGACTTCTGCTTTGTTTTTAGCTGCATGATCATCTGTTTTCTCTCTCTGTGCTTTACCACAGGCAGGTTTTACCTGTGGCAATCGGAGCAGATGTACTGCTGCCAGTAACTGCTCTGCCAGTCGGAAAAGACGAACTTCAGCACCTAAGTTACTGCATAGTTTATGATTAAAAGTTAATTTAGTTAAATAGCTAAGCAGGCACTGGCGTTTGTCTCTGGGTTCTCTGTGTATGTGTGCATATGTAGAATCAGAAAGGTATGAATGACTATTTCAAACTCTGACTCTAGCCAGATTAGTTCAGAATAGAGACAGGAAAAGAGCCTGAAATATGAGGCATTGAAACCTGCTCCCCTACGAAAGAGGGGACCTGCAGAACCTGTGACAACGCCAGGCTAAGGAGAGCTTCTGCCAGTAACTCACCTTGCTGAATTTTTGTCAGCAGCTGGTGACGTGCGAGAATCCTGCTCATCCTGTAGGGAGGGCGCCGGGCGGTTTGATCGAATCGCAAGTACATCTCCTGGCCCTCAGGTGACACCGAGTTTAGGTAGTAACAGCCGGTGCCAGAAGTCCTGGGCACCTGCTTAAACATCTCTGCTCCTTTAAAATCACTCCGTCAGTCTCCGCTGTGGCTACTCCAGATTATAATCAGGGTAATGAAAGGAAGGAGGAAACAAGCCCTAGGGAGCTGAAAAGAGCAAGCGCTTTAAAAGAAAAAGGAGTGCCAAAAGCTACAACTCAGGATTCCTGCTTCTCCCACATGATCCGCACGGGCCAATCGCTCTGAGTCCAGCCTGTGGAAGTGGAGCCTGCTGGAGCGGGACAGCTAGCCTGCCCCAGCCCCAGAGAAGGACAACCAGCCAGCCCCAGCCCCGGCAGCCCCCCGGCTCGATGGAGCTTACCCAGCACAAAGGGGGCTGCACCAGGCTGCTTCCGAAAGCAAAGAAGAAAAAGTTGAAGACAGTCAGGAATGACTGTTTTAGAGTACACAGGGCGGAAAACCTTTTCCTCCTCCGCTCCACACCGCCCAGCTGTCGACTCATCTCTGCAGAAGATGCCCTTGCTAATTTTCTAAAAATCATACCCCTGTTTGCCAAGAAAAAGTCCATTTACGGAAGGGCTGTCTGAATCCTCAAAACCGCACGGTACGACGAGCACTGGAACAAATGAAGCCCTTGGGATAAAAAAAATAAATCAACACTGCCTAGCAGCCGGCACTCAGCAGTAAACAAGACCCAAAATTCCCTAATATTAGTGTTACCAAGAACTGGTCACAACCTGGGAGAAGGAAAGGGGATGGAGAGATTCTGTTCTTCAGGTTCCTCACCATAACATCTTCTGGGTTTTTTTAACAGAGAGAGGGGGATCTGTTTTCATTCAGACTTACATATCAACCACTGAGTTTGCAAAACATGCCATTTCTTCAGTTAATCAAATGGAAGCAGAACATTGCCATTTTTATCAGCAAGTGGGTGGCAAATCTGACTAAAAATATACTGAAAATGCCCTCCTAGTATGCCTGCCACAAATAATTTTCCACCACATTTTAAAAATACCAATATTTTGGTTTAATACACTCCTAGCGTGAGCTGATTTCTAAGGGAGGAAAGCTCCTGCCAGGGAGTTTTGTGATCAAGACAGTTTCTGATATGAGCCCCGCTGGCTCATGGGAAACAATTTCACAGCCCTGGAGATCAATTTCACAGAATCACAAAACTGGAAATCACGACAACTCACAAGGCTCTTCCACCCACCCAACTGAAAGGGCCCCTGCCAAAACTCATGTGCAGTCAGCAGGGCAGGGAAAGGCAGAAGGGAGGCAGCGGGGCGGCTGCCCAACACGGATCCTGCACAGCTTGGGAACTGTGTCACCACCTCCCAAATCCATGCCCCTTCCCATGAGGCCAGTCTCAGGGACGGGGATGCTGGAGTGGCTGCAAGTCCCGGGCAGAAGGGGCTCAACCCCAATCCCAACCTATGGGGGATCTTGACCTCCCTAGACTCCTCTTGGACATCTACCTGTGTCCTGTTCTCCAGCCTTGAGGCCAACAACATGTCACGATGCGCCTTCATATGACGGAGTTCTCCTCTAACCCCCAGCCTGGATGATGCTGCCCATCAGGGCAGGGCCGTGGGGGGGCATTGCCTGTGACCTGCCTGGTCGCACAGGAGAGGATCAGGCTAGCTTGCAAGGGCAGAGGTGGCCACCTAAATGTGAGGGGGGAAAGTTGCCTCATTCACAATTATTCATTAAAATTTTGCTCTGTGGAAACCCCTTAAGGTAGGGTTTTACTGCGATGCAATCTGTTCTCATTACACCTTATGAATTTTATTCCTCATTGATGTGGGACTTTTGCAGTGCTGCAGAATGGAGAAATATAATGCCGGGTACTAGAAGTTTAAAATGAATGCTCTAGACTGAAAGCCTCCATTACCCTTTTTACCACACACAGCACCCACAACACCTGTCCTTGCTGGTTTTTGCGTGGCTGTACTGTCTTCTCTGAGACTCCCAGCAGGGACTTCAAACTCAAGACAAAAGAGGTAGCACCACTACCATGTATACTCCCAAACAGGCTGGTTGCTGGCAGCCAGGGACTGAGAATGACCAGTCCCCTCCCTCCCCTGCTGTGCAAAGTGGAAAGGCAGAAGAGCTGCACAGGTGCAGGCGGAGAGAGCCTGAGCAGCAGGGAAGGGATGGTTTCTATTCCCACCCCAGCTTGCCAAGTCAGCCTGTCAGTCACTCAGCTGCTGTCTTTTGAAGAATAAATATCCCAGATACTCCTAAGTGTCAATGATGTGCACAGTATTTATCCAAAGAGACATTACCACCACGTGGGGTAATTCTTATTCGATTAATCTACAGTCCTTTGATCTAATTCTACTTACAAAATACTATATATAAAAAAAGCAATTACTAACATTTCATAGCACTGTTTAAATTTTCTGTTGGAAAATGCATTGACTTTTTCAGCTAATGGGATTCTGTACTGTTCCTTGCTATATTCCCAAAGACTAGGAAGTGGTTTAACAGAAATGTAATGCTTCAAAAGTCAGCCCAAAGAAACAAAAGCCAAGGCAAGAGCCTCAGAAAAGTATTGACTAGGGAACAAGACTATTAAGGGTTCAACGAACCTAGTTATATGCTTGTTACAGAGAGCAAAGCACCAGCCCCAGTGCTCCTGTGGCTGCCCATCCTTCCCACGTCCCTGCCAGAGGGTAAGTGACGGGGCAGAGCTGCCCTCCCAGCTTCCCCAGCAGCACATCTCAGCAGTCACAAAGGGCAGAATGAGGAGCCTCCATTTGCCATTTTTCCTGCCTTTCTTGCAAAAAGTAATTTTCCCTTCCTCCCGGACACAAGGGTCCAAACACAACTTCAGAGCCAGAGGGCTGCTCCAGGCTCAGCGCTGCCTCTACTGAGGCTGAATTCTTTGGCTCCAGTCCAGCACTTACATAGTAGTCAAATAAAACAAGAAACAACAAGAGTTAGCTGGTCTTGCGGCGCTCATTTGAAAGCTCCTGTGCTTGAAGTTGTGCATGGTGGAGGAAAGAAGTAGTCCTCATTGCATACTTTTAAAACTACTGTCTCTTCATTTGGTGACTGCCTTGACACTCACTGTTTATTTTCAAAAATGCGTCATTCAAATGAGGAAATCCCTTTGGCCATCAACCTTTCAGACGAAAAGCACTACAGAAGCCTAAGCTGTTATATAAGAGAGCTAATTAGTATTTCAGTCTCAGTTTACAGACTGTTTCTGGAATAGTTAATAGAGCAACACTGAACTTCATGCTAATGCATCTCATAAAACCAAGATGAAAGCTTTCCTGTGCATTTTACAAAGGCTGCGGGGAAGCCCCAGCACACACCTGAAATCGCTGCCTGTCACAACAGCAGCACAGCCCAACAGATGGAAACCCAACCCCACATTCCCATGTCACGACTGTTCCATGCAGGAATGGAGATTCCCTCATAAAACCACAACTGGAATTAGTGATTTTAAACCTGAATCAGAAATGTCGGCCCTTGTATCTGTAGTGTAATACCTACGTGTCACAGCTGGACATCTAACATGACAAACAGTGATTTGATGGGTACTGAAATTTTCTGAAAGATCAGGAAGTTTCATTTAAAGTTTTATTACCAAAGCACAGCACTACTGACACCTGCATAGCGTTTATTAGTAGAATTAACAAAGTCAGCTCAAGGATGTGTACTGTTCTCTGTATGCATTCAGAGGCAGAACTGCAAGACTTGATTTTCTGTTCATTGATTTGTATGTCTCTCTCCCACCTTTCCTACCTGAAATTGCATTTGGTGTGAGAGGGAAAGAGGAAACTCTTTGCAGAAAAAAAACTGCCCCAGGGCTGCCCAGATATATACCGAACTACCACAGGCAGTACTTGAAATCTGCTTCCATTTCACTGCGAGTGGGGTGCCTTAATCGTCTGGAGAGAACAGTGCGGTGTACTCTAGAAACGCCAAGCTGTATAACGAACTATCCATTTACAACCAGCTTTGCTGAGCACAACAACAGTGTGAGTTTCTACGCACCACCTTGGCCTTAGAGGATGACCCATGTAGGCATGAGGCAACACTGTAAGCAGCGGGGTAGTTGAGGGTAAATTGAGATGAACTTTTCCACTTGTATCCACATATAACAGGACCACTTACTTATGTCTTATAAGGCACCCCTCTGAATTAACTGTGACATAGGTCCACAGTGTCGTACTTGGCGTGGAGTTCTTCAGGCTCGGATTGAACCTGTAGTTCTCACACAGTAATCAGTCACTTGATCTTCCTGCCGTGACCCATTTCCCTTTTATTGTTAGTCACACTTATCTTGTTATATCGCATCTAAAATTAAATGTCAACTTGATGGCTTCTCTTCATTTGAAAGCATTGGTGCTATGAGAACAACACAGCTTCCTAATCACTGGAGGAGCACAGTTGTTATTAACATTAGTGACATGCAGTTAGAAGAAGCCGGAAACTCTTGTTTTCAAGTCACAGAAGAAAAAAAAAGTCAAGCACCTACTTTTAACTTGTTGATCTCTGGATTCCCTTCTATAATCCTGCAGGTAGGAGAACAGTTCAGTTTGCTGGATTGTGGCCAAAACTCCAATATCCTATATATGCAATACATCCTATATTGGATATTGGAGTCCTATCCACATATCCTGCCCCTATCCTATCCACACATCCTATATGTCTTACCTGTACCTGCCTTTACAGATGCCTGCACAGCAGCTCATGTGTTAGGAGGAATTGCCTGCTCTTTTCTCAAATTTAGGAACAGAAAAAAGTCATACATGGGGACCCCAAAGCTGTCATTATGATGAGGGTTTCACTTCATGTCTTTTGAATCCTATCTCTGGGCCTGGGACTTTTAAAAGCAGAAATTCATTGCCTGCTGTTTAGGAAAAATGTTTTATGTTTGAACACAGACGGTTTTTTGAGACCTGAGCTGGCATTACTACAGGCTGCAAACTCATCTAGACAGGGCATGAAACAGCAGGGCCTCCAGAGCAGCCAGAAATGCTTCCCCCTGGCTCAGCGACACTTCAACCGTCTTCCTGAGGCCGTGCCAGGGCGCCGAGGGACTGGGGCTTGTCTGGGGCTGCCTGGAATAGGACTGGGGCAAAAGGAAAATAGTTTCTGCGAGATTTCAATATAGCCAGGAAGCAGGATGGAAGTGGCTAATAGCTGCACGGCATTACAACACAGGATCATTTAACTGGAAAGCAACGTGTTATGGAGGCAAGTCAGCTGCTATGTCAAATGTCTGATAGTGAGTTTTAAAAATCATAGAATCATAGAATAGTTTAGGTTGGAAGGACCTTTAAAGGTCATCTAGTCCAACCTTTCCTGCAATAAGAGGGACATCTTAAACCAGAGCAGGTTGCTCAGAGCCCGATCCAAACTGACCTTGAATGTCTCCAGGGATGGGGCATCTACCACCTCTCTAGGCAACACATGCCAGTCTTTTACCACCCTCACTGTAAAAAATGTGTTCCTTATATCTAGTCTGAAACTTCACTCTTTTAATTTAAAACCATTACCTCTCGTCCTGTCACAACAGACCCTGTGAAAAGTTTGTCCCCATCTTTCCCATTTAAGAGAAAGGCCCCGTTTAAGTACTGAAAGGCTGCAAAAACATCTCCCCAGAGCCTTCTCTTCTCCAGGTTCAACAACCCCAACTCTCTCAGCCTGTTCTCACAGAAGAGGTGTTCCATCCCTGTGATCATTTTTGTGTCCCTCCTCTAGACCCGCTCCAACAGGTCCATGTCCTTCTTGTGCTGATGACCCCAGAGTCAGACACAGTACTCCAGGTGAGGTCTCATCAGAGCAGAGTAGAGGGGTAGAATCACGTCCCTCAACCTGCTGGCCACACTTCTTTTGATGCAGCCCAGGATACAGCTGGCTTTCTGGGCTGCGAGTGCACTTCATCAGCTCATGTCCAGCTTTTCATCCACCAGTACCCCCAAGTCCTTCTCAACAGAGCTGCTCTCAGTCCTTTCATCCCCAAATAAGTACTGCTAAGCAAGACTTCCTCTTATGCATGAAAGACAGGCTTACAGACACCTTTGACAAACTTCAGATCAGGAGAAGAGGCTTCTGAATCGTACATTATACCCTTTTCCTCTGTTACAGCATCCCCATTGCAGCATCAGAGGATTAGCCATTTGCATTTTAAGATCCGAATATTTTGTCATTAGTACCGGTATAAAAAGTATCTCCAGATTATAAAAGCATTAGTGGCCTGGCCAAACCACAGAAGGCAGCTCCAATACAAGCAGAGGATTAGAAATAATATGCAGGCTCAGAACAACAACAGTAGTTTGTTTATGGGCACAAAGGACGGTAGGGAGAAAAAGGAGGCAACTGCCCCACCAGCCACCCAGGCAAACTTACAGAAATAAGGACACATGCAAAAAGCCAAGAAAATGAGGGTCATGGCAAGACAGCTGAAGTGATTCCTCTCATCCGTCCTCCCACGGAGGAGCTCAGGGATGTCAAATACACAGGCTCCTCCAAGATCCTCTACCAAGAG
The DNA here is from genome assembly GCA_002844005.1 of Limosa lapponica baueri. Taxonomy (NCBI): domain Eukaryota; kingdom Metazoa; phylum Chordata; class Aves; order Charadriiformes; family Scolopacidae; genus Limosa; species Limosa lapponica. The sequence continues at coordinate 464,933 of KZ505890.1, forward strand.
ATCCTAAAGAAGCTCAGCTATCAGGGATAAAAAGGAAAAGGCCACTTGTGGCTTAATCGTTGCTTAAAGACAGGAAACAAAAGTAGTAATAAATATTCCATGTTCACAATGGTGTGAGGTTCCCAGTGGACTCCCACAGAGATTAGCACTGGAACCTGTTTTGTCCACTATCCACACATGATTTTTATAAAGAGACTGAGTAGCGAGGTGGCAAAATGTAATGACAACACCAAATTAGTGTGGAAGTCAAAATAGAAATTGGTTGGAAACACTGAAGGTTCTTACAGTATTGACTGAGAAGGTGTTAAAACTGTAGCTTTTGAGTGCTGCTAAATATACCTGAGAAAAAACACCCTAAACCACACCATTATGGGATTTAATGGAACTGTTATCACTGAGGAAACAGATCTTGGATAGGTTTATGAAAATACAATAAAAGTGCTTAGCAGGAACCAAAAAGCAAAGAGGATTTTAAAACTTTTTAGAAAAGCAATTGAGAGCAAACCAACAAGCATCATTATGCTATTACAAAGGCCTGCCCACTACTTGGCAGTGCTGAGGTCTTCTCGCAGTGGATGGAGTTGGGAACAGTAAGTGAAATGATCATGGGGCAGGTTCAAAAAGAACGAACATAAATATTTCTTCATCTTTGCATACCTGACCCCTGGAAGTCATTGTTAGAGGATACTGTAGCTGCCAGATGTCAGAAGAGTTCAAAAAAAGATTAGGTAAATTCCTGAAAGAAAAATCCAGCAAGGGCCATTAAGCACAAAATTCCAGCTTGTGGCTCAGGACCTCCCTGAATCACATGAACGCAGGTAGGACATATAATGTATTTGGCATCACTCCATGCTTATCCCAGTGTTATACTTTTCCCAAAGTAGTTGCAACTGCCTGGCTGGCCAATGCATGATAGTGGGTTGGATGGAGCTGTGGTCTGACCTGGAGTGGCTCATGTGTACTCCTATGTGAGCTAACCAGCCTGCAACCACCCCGTGGACTATATAAAAGTGGGATTCTAATAGCATTGCTAGTGCATAAATGCACCAAAATAACTACTCCTGTGGTCTGTGGCTGGAGTATGTCCCTGGGCACAACCTCTCCGTGCCTTCTTCACACATTTACTGGTGAAGCGTAAGCCGGTGGGTGGTCTGTTGGCTGTGATGGCAGGCTCAGACGATGTGACCTTCCTGTCCCTTCTGCTCTCCCGGGAGGTTAGAAGGGACCAGGCGCTCCTGATCAGTGGGTAAAGTCATTGCAAGGAGTTGGTTGTTTTGTCCACTGTCTGGCTGCTAATTTAGGTGTTATGGTCTCACTCCTGTTCAGTTTTAAACATCACATTTTTTCTCAGTCAAACCACACCAGCATATGAATATAGACTCCACTGGCCTCAGCTGAACTCTTCCCAAGCCAAGAATAGCCAGCATCCCACAGTTTGGATTCTTTAAAGCCAGTGGTTCTCAACAGTAAATTAAAAAAAAAAAAAAAAAAAAAAAAGGTTGGATAATAAATAGAGGTCAAAATAGAAGTCAAAAGAGAGGAAGACACTTCAGGTGGCAGACCTCCTCTGCCAAAGCATTCAGAGAGTATTATGACAGGAATGACCTAAAAGTAGTTTCCATACCCTTCATGCAACTCCATCTGCTAAACCTATACCCAAGTTCCAAAAACTAAAGCCACAGGAACTATGTAAATATATTTAAGTAGTGGTGGGGTAACACACATCCTCATCTCCCAGTCTTACTAACAAAGTGTTTGGATAACACAGTGATAACATAAGAAAGTGTTTAGATAAACTTAGTTTCTTATGTTATCCAAATACATTGTAAATCCCTACATAGCCCTACTGCTGGTGTCACTCTGAACCACAGGCAAACATTCCTATCTCAGCTGAAGATTCATGCCTTAGCAGACTTCCTGTGAGGACTTCGCTATTTATTTTCTTTTCAACAGGACGCCAGTACCATGGTGATGAAATGGGCAAGAAAGAAAATATTCAGGCTTTAATCTGGTTTTGAGAGAGGGTTTTTTCATCTCTCTGTACTGGAGAGACAATACCGAAGTTAGATTTTGTAAAAAATTAAAAAAAATAAAAAAGAAGACAGAACAGAATAGCTCTTAGCAACACTATTTCAAACACAACAGTGTGGGACTGGTGCATGGGAACATCAAATTCTCCAGGTTCCTTGAAATCAATGAATATTCATTGCATGATTTCAATCCCCGGTCCAGTGAGACAGACTGGCACAATGGTTAGGGCACGGGACTACCTGGCAGTGATTTGCTGTAGGACTTCCGGGAAGTTGTATAACCTGTCTCTGTACCAATTTCCTGACTGGTAACACTAATCTTTGCCTTGCTTAACTACTTTCATACCTAAAAAAAAAAAGGAAATAAAAATTTGTAGGTATTTCCATTTTCCTTACAAGCAATGTCAATCCACTGGAGGCAGGCTGAAGTCTACTGTAACTGCATGAATCAAGGAGAAAATAAATAGCCTTCAAAATGGTCCTACACCTGTGGTGGGTTCCTTCAGATGAGACATTGCCTAAACTTGCAGAATGCCACAGATTTCCCAATATATTTTTAATGCATGTTATCGGATCTTGTAAATACTGCGTAACGAGGATGTAGCATTCGTGTATGTGGCTCTATAGAGCAACAACACACTAACTGATAAACTGAGTCTCGACTCTAGGGCTGGACTGCAGCTTTGCATGCAAGGAAGTACTCTGCAGGATGCACATAAAGCATTTTGTTTGCTAACAGTTAAAATATCTCCTGTTTTTCTACAATCCCCAGGCCATCACCACCAAGACAGCCACTAGGTACAGCAAAGCCATCCCTTTGCTGGTTACTCTTCCTGGAGACCCAGGAAAGCTGGGGTTTTGGCTGATGCGTGGTGGGAGTTTGGGCTACAGAGGGTGTTCCTGGGAGGGATGCTCTCTGCAGAAGTGCAGTGACCCTTTCTACCTCCACCTCTCCCATCTCCCTGATGAAGCAAACTGAATTAAGCCTCGTGGCAGCCAGCATCCCTGGTAAAGTGCAGGACCATCCGGCCTGACACATGGCAGTCCCGTGCCTGAGTGAGGGCACTGAATCCAGCACAGAGCTGAGGTCCACCTCCATGGCATCTGGGCACGTGCTTGCCCATGTCCTGAGGAACAGGGTGCACATGACATTTTCTTCCCTCCCCTTGATTACCAGCTTGGGCATCCCAGAACCAGAGAAAAGGCTCTGCACAGAAAGTAATACGGTTGAGCAGTGAACTTAGTCACTAGCCCAGCTTTAAGGCTGACCCACCATGTCACTGCAAGTGCAACCAACACACTTGCACACTTAGCTGGGTGCATAATTTCAGCCATACTGGTGTCTAAATAGCAACATCACAAATAAAGAAGCCAGGGAAAAAATGGAACATGCACGTATAACTTATCTCTCACCCAAAGCCAGAATTTAGCATCATCTACATGAATTGCTCTGTACAGTACATTATTTGCTCTGTATATCTCAAAGAGAATGCATGATGCCCACAGTTTTTAATCCCAAATTATTATTTTTTCATATCAGAAGATTTAGGAGTATCAAACAATTATTTTTTTTTTTTTCTAAAACAAAGCCTAAACCACAATAATCTCTGGCAGACCTTCTACAATAAACCAGTAGTGGAGCAGTTTACCATAACCCTAACCCCCCCCCATATTGTTTGTACTGCCTTGAAGCATATTCTCTCTTTCCACCTCTCCCCTCTCTAGTCCTGTGCACCTATACACTCCCTTGCACATCCTCCCCCCTCCTCCAGCAACCACTTACCAAGACTTCTTCTCCTCTGTTGATTCTCCCTCTGTTGGAAACAGGCAGACCAAGAGAATATGTTGACAAGGTTCATACCAGCTGTGAATTTCTTTTTTACTCTCTTGATTCCAGCATGATGAAAATATTGCCATCTACTCTCTGTTTACTCTGGCATCCTATCAAGTCCCTCAACCAGGCTTCCTCCCTGTCCCACTTTCTGAATATACAGCTCTCTTTCAAATCAACTCCACGGTGTTCCTCATTTGTTGTTGTCTACTTAAGGTGTTGCTCCATGTTTATGGAATGTAGTTTTACAGGAAAAATTCCTCAGCCAAAACCTTCAAAACGAACGACTCATCTTGGGTCGATTTTCCATGACACTTGTGAAGCTCTGACTTTCTGGAAGCGTTGGTTTCCTCAGTCTGAACATAAGACTTCTTTGAAGTATCTCAAGTTGGGCAACTAAAAATTGCAGAACTGAAATTGCACCTGACCTTTGAGAAAGGTTGGTCCTGTTTATGTTTCCCAATTATTTTTTCCTCTCATTCAATTAGATTTTGACAGGTAAGTGCTGTTCTCAGCTTTAGAGCTGAGGACATGAAATTAAGGCAAAACTGGGCCCTGAAAAAAGACTTTCCAGAACATGCTGCTGTGGGGGTCTTTTACTCCAAATCAGAATTCACTGATTACCCTGTACGTGCTCAGGATTCGAACTTGTTTAGCTGAGATAAGAATTGGCTTTAAAGTACTTTGCATGTACTCTGTACTTGGATTACAAAAAAAAGAACCAGAGATGCATACATTTCAATCTTTACTTTTCCTTCTTTTATGTCCTGGGAAACCTATGACATATAGTATACTCACTGGTTCATAACATGTTACCAAACATAGTAAGTTGGATGATAAATTAAAACCAAATGAAGTTCTTAACATTTTGCATTCAAGCCACTAGTAAACCTATGTTACTTTAAAAATAAATGTTGTTCCCATTTTGCTCAGACTAGTGAAAGTTCATGTGACAGGGAGGCAACTCTGGCTGTGACACCTGTGAATGGTTTGAAAATAACTTTTTAAAATAGCAGTTGTGATGTGAGGGATTACACGTCTCCAGAAGATTACAAACGGGAAACAGACTCTGCGTCTCACCAGCTTAGGTGTAGCTCAGCTAGGAAGTGAACAGTCACATCGTAAACCTCCCTCTTACTTTGTTCCTAATTGGCAGCCTTGTTAACAACATCAGCAAAGACTGTTTACTGAAACCTGGAAGCTACGAGGTCATACCATAAACTTGTCGTGCCCTTATACTCTTTCCTAAGTATCCACTAGCAGCTGTTGTGAAAAACAGGATACCTGAGGCTGGCAGACTTTTGCTCTGACTAAGGACGCTGTACCGAATACAACAAATATTCACACATCGGGTAACTAACTAGTAGTTTGAAAAGTGAACCTTAAAACACACTTTAAAGCATGCAGTATGAAATTTGCATGGCTGCTGCCCTTGCTCCTTAGCTAAACTAGCCTGGGATCACAAATAAAATCACACAGCTTTTATTACGATAAATTTGGTATGTCTTCTAAAGACGTGTAGTTCACAATCTGCCTCCCTAGAATAATCTGGAAATGTGGAAATACATTTATGCAAGGTTCAGGTATGCTTGCTGGCTACTGTCAGAACATGTAACTTTAAGTCCATGTTCAAGTGCCACTGAAGTCACAGGTGCCTTGTCAGCTCAATCTCCTGCTTTGTTTACTTGAGGAGGTACCTTAAAATGAAGCCAGAAATGCTATAAGTAGCAGTATTTAAAATTAAACTTCTGCCATGCTAGTGGCTTGCTGATTTCCATATCAAATGGACTCAGGTGGCAGCTGAAGAGATGGCTTTTTCCCCGCTTGTCACTGATGCAGGCAGGTCTTTGGTGCTGTCACTTGGCTAGGATTATGGAAAGAAATAAGCACCACCAGAGGGCAATTCATCCCCCTTGTCTCACACACCTATTTCAGGATGACAGGACTTGCTTTCAGAGGTACCTATTTCTGTCCTGACTGTAAAGGACCTCGTGTGACTAGCTCAATCCTTTTAGAAGGCATCCCCACTAAACTTGCTGCTTTCAAGTCAGGGCAGATGCTTCTCACCCTATATGTTATTTATAACGTGAATCAAGACTGTGTGGATAAAGCATAACGTAATGCCCGTACTCCAAGGACTAAACGAAACCTAAGTGGAAAAGGAGTGAAGATTTCTTTTCTCAAGTATTTCTGTCAGTCGGTACAGCTTGACAGTAGCTTGGCTGTTACATTCCCATTTCGGGATCCAGCCTTGATCTGGAGATCAAGTTGAAACTGTGCTTCGACAGGGCTGACAGGTACATCAATGGCTGTGCCACATACCTCAGGAAAGCCAGGGAAACGCTGGCATGGATTGTATTCACACCTTCATCGACAACCCAGGTCTTAGGATGCTGTCCTTAGGATGGGTGTCTTTGTCTCTACCATTTCACTAGCAGGGTCTGCATAGAGAAAGACTGAAAACTGCTATGTGCTAAGGAACCCAGGGAAGAATTATATGTTAACAAGAACTACTGTATTCCACAACTTCCTACTGATTATTTCCTATTTATCATGTTACTGCTGACTGTTTCATCCCCTGAAATTGTGTGGACATGTATGTTTTACTTAGGCATCTACTGGCAAAACTAACCCCGAGACAAGATTTCCGGTGCAAAACAATGCCCACTATTAAAGAAATAAGTCATTAAATAAGAGCATCCATAAATAGAAATGGTTGTAAAAACAAATAGGGGAAAGCATCTGGTTTGCAACATCTTTGCACAATTTGCAGTAGCTAAATCTGGACCCAATTAATGACCTGTTTATTTTCCAAAATTTCAATAAAATGCCTTGGCAAAAACTTAATCTGTCTCTGGAGAACGTCTTACTTCCTTCCATATGTTGCCCGATCTGTCACAGCAATAAACTTCTTCCCAGTTTCACGATCCCTAATGATTGCACCAACCAATCCTTTCCATAAAATAAGAGATAATGGTTCCAGCCCTCTGAAAGTCATGATCCTCCCTCAAGAGAAAGCAGCACAAAGGAGTGAAAGAGCGAGTGAGTGCCCTGTGTTATAGCCTCTATTGTGACCTAGAATCCAGAGATTTAAAACAGTTTCTACCTACAATTCATCCCAGCTGTTTTATAATCCCTCTGAATTTGATAGTTTCTTTAAAATGCTGCCGTGCCACGACTAATGTACATGCCTTGGCTTTGTAATGCTTGTCCTGCTGTCCTTGTTGTTCAGGGTGCCTTCAAAAGAAACAGCTTAGGCCATTTTGTAATTACGCATGTTTATGGTTTTGTATAAAACAAAACAGATGTTTCAGAGTCTATTTTATTTGATGGTGTCTTGTCTAACCTAGATTCTGAAATGTATTTGATCTCTATTTGAATCAGATTAGGTATAGTATCCTCTATTTTTTTATATGCCAGAAATATGGATGTTCTGATACTTTCATGTTTCTGATGAACTTGTGCATCCTACCACACTGATTTAATAGATAATATTTTTAAAAAGAATATGCTGTTGGTTTAGAGGTTAAATGCAACAAAACAGATGAGTTCACATGAATTGAACACTTAAACATTTAAATTTACGAAGTATTTATGTGCTCTGATGAATTAATACCATAATCAAATTATAAGTTTTATTCTGAAATAAAAGCACTGGAGTTGTTAGGGGCATCTAGAGAGAGCAACTGTAATTACCAAAATAGTTATTTGCCAAGCTGCTGTAAAACTATATGCTTCTGACTCTCTAGGAACTAACGCTTCCTTTTTTTTTTTTCAGGAGTGATGGAATGAGTTAAGTTAGGACAATAAAAGCCATCCTTACATCAGAACCCAGAGTGTTTCTGCTGATTTTGGAGAAGTTGCTCTCTATTTTCCTTAATGTAACTGGCAGAAACAAAAATGGTCCAAATCTTTAACTGTTAGATATCAAAGCTGTAACAAAGTTTCTTCCCCAGGAAAGAAACCAGGCAAAACCCCAAACACTTCACAATGTGGTAGAAATTCAGGTAGAAATTCAACACAGGTATGTTTGGTTATGCACGCTAATGGCAGTTACTGACATTTTGACAGCTGACTGTGCCTTTTTGGCTACGTAATCTCCCAGTCTGTTCAAAGGTAGCTGATGGGCTAAATGCTGCCATGGGACTTTGAAATTCTCAACTGAGGAAACTAAGAGAAGATATGGTAAAGGTGGATGAAGTAATGTCATGCAGAAAAGAGGAATCAGTAGTCATTTTTACCTTCCTATGATACCAGAAATACAGTGATGTTCAGTAAAATTTTAAAGCTACAAATTAAAGTTTAAAAACTGAAGAGAAATAATGTGTGCCATGCATTGGTTTTACTTGAAAGGACACGATCTGAGTCACTAGTACACTATTACACAGCAGTCCTCCTCCCATCAGTTTTCTCTTATCATCTCCTCTAGTGCTTGCCCATATTGTATCATTTTCTTCTATTTCTGCTACTTTGTCTAGAGAGCTATTCTGAAGATGTGAATTTACCTTGTCTTAGACAGTGTCTTCCACAATGGAAATATTTTTTTTCATTAAAAAAGCGGTGCCAGCCTTTGCTGAACATCCTCACTTCACTACATCTATAAAGACACCCTACCCTCTACAACTTTATAATTCAAAACATTTATTGCATCAAGGCATAACTATTCTCCATTAAAAGCACTCCTTCCTAAATTTCAAGTGAATATTGTATGCATATTCAACCCACAGTATTTTAAAGTCACGACTCTTTTGTTTCATGCTTTGAGACAGACAGATAGCTCCATATTTGTTTCTGAAGTAGCATTTGCAACTTGAGATTGCTGCAAAATATTTGCTAAAAAATAGTGTGAATAGTTCATGGACTTGTCAGAATCCATCTGTTTGAGTCTATTAATGGGTGCATTCCCAGCTGTGGTCTTTTCAACATCATAAATATAAAGTTTCTTTTTTACTACAAATCTGATGGCTGAAATCTCCCTATAAAATCGATTCATTTAGATAAAATCTGTCCTTACATTAAAGAGACCTCTTAAAATGAGCAAGACTATGCGATGCCAATTGCATATTCATTCAGCAGTCAGCTGACACATAAACGACACACAATCTCAAATAATTTACCACAGTATTATTCTGGATAAGCTATGAAACAGCATGTCATTCAGATCAGGATGAGTGGGACTGGGGTGGGAAACGAGAGATGCATTCACCGGAGGAATGGGAAGCAAAAAAACCACTCCTCCAGGCAGTGAATCCAAAATAAACTTTTATATACATGCAATACACTTTATGGAAGCCAAAGCTATGAACCAATGCAGGGGGTTCCTAAATCTTTAGGAACCCTCTATTGTAATGCTAAGTGTAATTTTTCAGTATTTTGACAGTGAGAAGTATAATTTGTAACATTGATTTTGACTTAACTCTTTCAACATTCCCTCAAGCTATCCCCTTACTGGAGCTGGCAGCTGCCCTGAATTTCTTCTTAAATTACAGCAACAGAAGCCCAGATACAAAGATGTTTCAAGCTGCTCTTAGTTCAGATTCAGACAGACCTACATCTGGTATAAGGTACATTCGAACCACACTTCTGTGCTGAAGGTAATTTCCTCTTAAATTCTTTCTATGACAAAACCAACTTCAGTTACTCCAGTTCGGGGATTTTTTTAAAGTGCTTCTCTATTAAACAGCCTGTGAAGGTTCAGTGCCTTCTGCAACATCATGGCCTGGGACATGAGTCCCTCCTCCCCAAAAAACACGCTGCTTGACTTCTCGGAGCACCAGTACCATTCATTTAGTTCAAGCAATGCAAGAAACCATTATCCCCACATTATTTTAGGTCTGTGACAAGAAATATTTGTAAAGTATTGACAGAATTAAAAAAATGCTGTTTTGGAGTTACTGAATTTATCTTGCTGCTAAAAAAATACTCGCAGTTTAAACAATTTTTAGCTAAGCGTAAATTTCAAGTGTTTTTGAAACAGATTCGGAATCAAATTCTTACAGCTTAAAGAAACACAATGATTGTAACTTTCAGTGCCTCCTCTTCCACTGTCCTACACCATGTTGCTTGATCTGTAAAAATGATTTCTGGACACAAAAACTTTATATGTACTTACTGTTCAACAGCAGCAGCAAAAAAATCAGTACTTCAATGAAATCCATTCAAATACGATTCACTCGGATGACTCTATACAGCAGAGTGTGTTTGAGGTTTGATCGGCACGCTAGCTGAAAACATCTAGTTTTTTTTTAATTCTGATGAATTTTTATCTACTTCTCCACTGCTAAGTGTAGTAATTGCTGGAAGTAATTTCAGGCCTCTGTGCCAAAGGATGGAGAGTTCATTTGTACACACTGCTCCGGACTAGCACCCGGCAGGTGAGAGAGGCCGTATCTGCACGGCATGGTTTTGGACTTTGTGTGATTACCTTGGGAGACAAACACATACTTTTTGGCATGTTTTCTTGCCTTAAGTGACCCAAATAATGTAGGAGCTGAGTCACAGTCCCTCAGACTGGGGGGTTTATGGCATTTAACTAGGGGCACGTGTTGCACACCTCTGCATGTAGCATTGGGGCATGCGGAAGTGATTTAGTTTTTGTGAGCTGAGTACAACTTGCATAAACTCTAATTAAATGTGATTAAGTCCTGCTGCAAAAGCACAGAAAATAAGACTTCTGGATGGCACTCTGTCCTTGGGGGACTTAGTACGCCTTGAATATTGCCCCATCTTAATAAAACCACTTATTGTGTCTAGTATTCTGCAATGCATGTTGTGTTCACATACCAATTGCTATTGCTGTATGTAAATTACTGCCCTCTACTGGAATGACAGACAGAGTATTTCACATGAAATTGATTATTACGTAAATAAATTAAATTCATTTTCAGAGTTTGGGGGGGTTTTTTTGGAACCAACTGCCATGAATTGCAGATGTTCCTGATCCCTTCTTGTACCACAACTACTTGCTGCACTCATATCTGTGTGCATTCAGTCTTTGCTTATTTGCAATATAAACTGCACCATGATGGTCTGATTGTCAAAATATTTTCGTTTCTGAACTGTAAACAGGACGTGCAAAGGAGCTACAGAAGTGCACACTCTTCTTGTGGATGCTTTGATGTCAGTCAACCAACCTCCTACACTGTCGTACTTTTAAGCCTGTAATAATCTAAGGAAACCATCACAAATTCTTTATTAATTGAAAATAATATTCCCGAAACTAAATTTTCAAGAATCATAAGAAAGGCATCACTTCTTCAAAATCATGAAGCTGGCTTCAAACTATGACATTTTACAAAATACATATTTATTTTGTTTTCTGTCTTTTCTGACTCTGAAGTTCACATTTTCAAGCTTTCTTTTCAAACTGATATTGAAATATGCCTCAGTTGAAGTGAAAGCTGGGTTTCTCAATTAATTGTGACTCAAGGAGATGATTTTTAAAGGAATTATGGTATATAGCAGCACAGGAAATGGCCATGCTATGACAGAAAAAAGCAAGACTGAACATCTGTCTCAGAAGAAATGCAAGAAATACAAAATACAAGAAGACAAATGTAAGTCAAACCACTGCTGTGCAAAAACTTGCCTGGCAAGTATTGCACAAATCAAACTGGTAAGTCATCTAAGTTCTCAGAATCCTTGAAAACATTACCATATGGGACATTTTTGAAGAGGTTTTTTCATTCAAACAAAAAGCAGCAACACAAAATTCAGAACTAAGACTTTACTGATTCCTGAAACTAAACACCACGTCCTACTGTAGCTGGGAAAGCAGAAGAGTGGGAGTTCAGTCTCAAGGGCCTTACTGAGTCTAGAAATTTCCCATGTTTAGGAATTTGCTGGCCAGCCACCAACAAGGTTGTATTGATGGGAATTATTACGCTGTTCACTTAGCAGTTAAAAGTTTATTGTGGATATAAATGTTCTATATAAATGTTCTGGCATAGTTATTATTATAAATAAAGTCACTTGCATGGGGATATGGAAAGTGGTTTGTAGGATTACAGTCATACGAATAAACACAAAACACCTAATAGGAAATAACTGAGAAGACACATAATTTAATATGCCATGACTGGCATTAAGAAGCAATCTTGGGATGGAAGAATGTCATTACAGTTTCACGTCAGATAAATAAGTATTTGTATCAGTCTATATGAGCTCCTATGCGTCATAGAAAAATATGAATACCAATAAACACATCTATCTAAATACAGAGGAACTTAAAAAATGTTGTATTATATATACTGCTTCTGGAAAACTAGTACTATGATTTGTTTCCACTGTTATGGTCTGCAAACAGCAGCAATAATTACAATGCTTACAGGAATCCTCCATAAAGGCACGGTGTAGCATACTGACGAGGCATCAGCCTTCTAGTCACATAGGAAACATCTACAGGTGGAATGAACTGAGGCCATGTATATGTGCAGAAAAACAAGGAGAAATGTTTGTCTACTGAGAACTGAAGGAACCTTGTGGATGGTCAAGGAACCACACAAAGTCAGTAGAAAAAAAAAAACAAAACACAAAAAACAAAATCAAAAACAAAACAAGAAAGTTTTACTATAAAAAGGACTGACATCATAACTTTCTAGGGAAAAAAAAAAAGTTTCTTCTCTAAAGATTAATGTGTCATTGAAATCAGTGAACAGCCAAGCTCCAGAAAGAAGGAGACCTATCAAGAACCTTTTCTAAATAGCTATCAAATAGAAACTGACTGCTTCAAGTGGTATCCAGTTCTATTACCAGCACTGGTTCCCCAAGTCATCAGCAGAGTTTTCTGTCTCATAACATTACGAAATTAAGTAATCAAAACTTAATTTCTCCTAGGAAAATAATCTCTGATGTAGTTCTCTGATGGAAGCAGGATTTGTTCAAATACAGAATTTATGTACTGAATGTAAAACCAGAAGATGAATGTTGTTGTCACCCCAGGAACCTCCACTGCTCCTCCACAGTCACTCCAAACCTTACACAGCACATGGCAGCAGAGCCACAGCAGTGAGTATGAGAAAATCGCATCTTTCTCTGGACTTTGAGACAGTGGGGAGTCCTCCATCACCCCCCTCTGCAGTCTCATGCTGATACAGAAATACTTGGCAGGTCAAGCATATTGGTATTTTTGTAATTGTATTTCTGGAATTAACTTCTTGTTGCTGAGGGTCATGAGAACCCGGCAGCAGCAGAACTAACAATGGTGGTATTTTGCCACCATCGCCCCCTTTTCAGATTCAAACCACTGGCCTTCAGGGAGTGTCTAGGGAAGGAGATAGAAATTACAGAATACTGACATAACGTGCATGCAAAGAAGAGTATCTATATACTTTAAAGAAATTCACCTAAAAAGTTCTAACTTTAATATAGAATATACAGCATGATTAATATAATTAATGAGATCAATGTCTACTTTTTTCGCTACTACATTTTCTTTAGGCCTGATACAAGAGCAGAAAATTTCCTGGCATGCCTGACCAAATGAATCAGTCATAACTCACTCTCTTTCTTCCCTGAAGCACTCCATCCCGAATAAAGAGCATCTTTCATAACTTTTCTCCTTGACAAAGGACAGTCTTTTCCCATTGATGGGGTCGGGTTAGGGGGGAATTTACACATATACATCTTAGCAACACATACGGGAATCAGCATCTTCTTCTCTCCAGTGCACTGGTAGGGATACAGGCTGCAACACCTCCTCTTTGCTTTCTAAAAAATGTATCGTATGATTGTAAAACACACCATAAAAGTATGCCCACCAAACCGGCCACAACCAATACCAGATTTTTCATATACACATCTCCCACACTCCCTAATGAAAACTGACCTGGCAAAATTATTTCATTAAAAAATCCACTATTATCTTGAATGGCTTTAATTAGATGAACCTGCCACATTTGCACTGTACACAAAGGTCTTAATTAAGATGAAATTTCAATAATAGAATAATATCAAGATACAGCAGACTCAAGGTTGGCCCCATACCGGGACTCTTGCCTTTGCTCAGGGTTTCTCTGAGGACCTGGGAGCCAGGTACACGTGTTTCCTTTGGGCTCTCCTAACACTGACCTCAGGATACGTGACACCAGAAGTAAAGAGTTCTGCTTTGCAGAGTACAACCTTGCAGAAGCAAGTTCTTAAAAATGTTTCATTTTAACTGAAAACTAAAAACTATGAGGCACCTACAGTTTCGATGCTTCTTTAATTAGGCTTCAGAAATATGGCTGCTCTTGCTTCCAGACAGGCATGACTGAAAACGGTGCTAAAATTCATATAGTTGTGACCACTAGTTTTATAAGACCCATTTTTCTCTTCCCTATTCCCCAGGATCAACAGATCAGCTGGTGCCAGAGAGCACCATGTCGCCAGAGGTGCAATTACAAACTTAGGCTTGCTAATTTGCACCCAATAAAAATACAATAACCCACAAACCAACCACAAGTTACTTTTGAGAGGAGAAGGGTCATTGCCTTGGCGTCTTTGCCAAATGCTGAATGTGGCAATTACTTTCCGCTGGACAATTTATTCTCCATTTTCTACCCTGCTTCACCTAACGTTCAGTTTCATCTCTGACATTGCCGTCACGTTTGAAGGGATACTTGTAGCTGCAAATCAGCGTATAAGGTCTTCCTGAACAGTTAAGGATACCTAAGAGTAGGTCTTCTAAACCTTTCCTTTTAAAGATCTTAATTTTGGTTTCTTTAGACTAAAATTTTCTTTTAATCATGAGCCTGCCTCATGCTATTTCAATTTTTGGTGCTGCAGGTCATCCATTTCTAAGATAAAACTGGTCCGTGGTATGTTGTCCCACTGTACATTTTCATGCTGATTGACAAACTAGTGCTTCATCCTTCGAAAGACAAACTTGTAATTGGTCTCGGAAAAATCTGTCCAAACTTGGCCAACTTATAAAACTTTGGAATGTCAAACCTAGCAAACCACTGAAGACTTGGTGGAAAACTTGTCCCCAGATTCCAATTACTCGGGCCAAGCCCAAAACAGGGTGGGAGCATCCAAGATCCTTCCCCAAAATCACCCTAGGCAGTTGCTCCCAGAGAGCTCTGCAGCGAAGCAGGATCTAGCAAGGTGCTCAGGGGTATCCTGTCCTGCGCTGCTGTTGCAGTCAGGTAGTAGGGAGGACATCAATGACGAGATAAGAGGAATTGTACCTGAAGAGCTAGAGGAAATTAAATGGGGATGTAATCTCTTCAAGAACACAGAACATAGAGTGTTGTGGGACATGAAGCTCAGGTGAGAAGAGATCTGGCAGAAAGGTTGAGGGTGTATCTATGCTGCAGACAAAGCAGAGCACAAATCCCAACAGCAATCTGTGGATTGCTAAACTACAGCTAAAAGCTAAACCTAGGAAATTAGAGACAAAACTTTCTATTATTAGAAGAATGTTAGGGTCACAAAGTCAAGTGCTCAAACTTCAGGAAGTCTCAGAATTGAAGTCACCTGTTTAATCTAACTCAACCCTCCTCCCATTAGGCACTCTGACAGTCTTTACCTCGTCCGCATATGCACTTCCCTAGGATCCCGTCTGATGATGGACAATGATCTAGTCGTGTATCAGAGTCTCGTACCCAGCTAAGCCAGCTGCTTGCTGCAGGACTCCTGCTACACCTCTTGCAGATGCTGGAAGGCATGCAGGAAAGGGTGGGAGACAGCACACAGGAAAAAATTGTGTTTCTGGGACTATGCCAAGTAAACGGTGCCCCTGTGGTTCCATCCTTCTCTGTCTGGTTTTCAGCAAGTCACTTGAAACAAAATCTAACCAGACTGCCAGGAATTGCAAGTTACTCATTCCCTGGGTACAGTACAATTAGATCCTGGAGGCTGATTTGCACAATAGGAGACACCGAGAGCCGTAATTTGAATATTAAAGTAGAAAATTCAAGTTCTAACAATCAGAGTTATTGATACTCCTGAGTTCAGTCTTACTGTGCCTCTGGTTCCTATCTGAAAAATGGGAACAACATAATCTTACAGCTTCTAGGAATACAATTAAAACATGAATAGTACAAAGTACATAAGACTCAGTACTCCCAAGCACCATGCTCATGAGCACTTGAGGGAATTTGTAATTCTGTGCTCAGACCCAGATTTGAGAAGGCCGCAGCACATCAGGCTCTAGGTTAACAGATTCAGCAATGGGGATTGTTACTTTCTGCACTCTATGAGGCAGAAAAGCTCTGTGCAAAAAATGGGGATGTGATCATGTCATTAAAAGACAATCCTACACTGCGAGGAGGCTGCACAATAAGGCAGCAACAGGCATCCTTACCTCTGGCGTTTCCTGACTTTGAAGTACTGAGCTTCAAAGCTTTGTGACTTTTTTTTTTTTATATCATAACTGAAGGAATGCCAGATAGAAGGTGGCACTTTTTACCTACATACAAAGGATGTAACAACTACAACTTGTTGTCTTTTACTGTAACAGGTGATCATGATTTGAGCAGGGATCTCAGAATCACCTTACGGTCACCACTTTCAAAGAGTCTGTTAAATACACAAGTCAAATTCCTAAAGCAATGGCTTTCAATAATCACACAGAAGTTCAGAATTACAATAAACCAACGGTATTTTATATAACATTTCAGACAAATACGTCCCCACTCCAACAAGGGAGTTAAAATTCTGGTTCATTTCCTGATCAGTTTGTGAAACCCAACTTAAACCGTAAGCATTGTGGGAACACAGACAGTGTAAACTACCTCTGCAAAAATTATGAAAAGCACAGAAAAACTAAAGCTGGCACTTCTGGCACTGTAGCGGGTACACTCATTGTTTAAAAAGCAAATCCCCATCAGTGAATCAAAAAGAGTGACTAAGAGCTGTTGGGCACCATAGACCCATCCTGAATAAGCGACAGTATGGAGCAGCCCTGTCCCAGGAGCACGCCAGGAGCCAGGCTGCTGCTCATCACCTCTGCTGTGAAGGGCGAAGGAGGGAGGGAGCACACTGTGGCAGTCTTTTTGTGCACAGCGTACTTCCCACAGCAACCCAGCCATGCTGTCTGCCTCTTTGAGAGCGGCTGCGCCAAGGTTCAGCTCTCTCCTTACTCTAGCCAGAGTTCAGCTCCGTGCTCCAGCTCACACACTCGCTGCCCAACCATGTTTTGCCACCCTCTGCTCCAGCACATTGACATCGGGGATGAAACTGTTCCACTGGGGAAAGCCCTGAGCAACCTGCCCTGCTCCCAGTGATGATCCTGCTCTGATCCACAGGCTGAACTAGACACCTCCCAGCGTCTTGTCTAACCCCAACGATTATATCATCTTTATGAATTAAGCTGTCTCGAGTTTACTTTCTTTACAGGTATATATGTTGGTCAACTGGTGTCTACAACCTTAACAAATAGATTAAAAACTAAAATAGACCAAAAGTGCCTGAAAAGCCGTCATCACAAAGATGATTCAATCACAAGTCTTTATTTGGTTTGATGGTTGAACCATTTAACTCATGGTTAAAACTGCGCTTTGTTTTGGTCGTGGCTCTTAAACACTAGAAGTTACACTTCTACTCCAACTGTCAGTCAGGAGCTGAACCACAATGTCAGCTTTGAGAGAAAAAAAAAGGGAACTTGTGCAACTATCTACCTGACTGGGATTGGATCTATTGTGATGGAGAAGAAACTGGTCTGGCAACCTGCAAATAATGAGACATTTAGATCAGTTTAAATTCCTTGCCTTCTCATTAACAAAAGCTGGAAGAAGAGGCATAGGAACATGCACTGCAGCTATGGGGACCAAAGGGACAAATAAATATAAAAACAAGGACAAAAATCCCAGAGACATAAAAGCATCTCTGATGAGATGAGGTGAACAAGAGAACATCTCTGCAATCCACAGATGTTATTTGTACACATTTTGTTATGTTGTCAGATAATTCATTTAATTAAAGGACATGTGTATCAGTATCTCACCAGAAGATTATGAATAGCACTTAAATTATGGCAGCACATAAACTCAGGACATTAGTATTCTATCCACCTTAAATAAAAAGTCTGACTCTATCAATTTTAATACCCAGTGGCTTCAAAAAGTTGGCTACAGCTTCATGGCAGCCTGCCCAGGTCCTTTGCTCAATCAAGCAATAGTTGTCTTTGACAAAAAAAGAAAAAAATAGCCAACAGTCTCCTTGCTGAATGTCTGTTGGCATCTGCTATCAATATAGGAATAAGTACATGACATGTAAAGACAGATTAATATTTTGGGTAACCATAACACTACAAAATTAGCTGGTCTAGTAATTCATTATTGAAGCTGCCCAGTTGAGATTCATTTTGCAAAAAATTGCCAGGCAGTTTTTATCCGTTATTTTAATTGAATGTACATAAGAACTAATGTGCTGTAGACACAGTTTAGACACCTATATCATACGCCATTTACCTCTGTATTATACAATACCAGCATGTCACAGTGCCCTAGGCAAGGTCACCAAACTCCTAACAATGCTGTAGGATGTGGCTGAGGAATCCATCTTTACAAATTAGCCTTCATTATACATAATTCTGCTCATGAATCTTGATTTATTGTTTTCCGGTATAATTTTACCTTGCACTTGCATGTACCCTCTAGATCTTTTAATTCATGAGGTATTTTACAGATACAAACTAGCAATAAGTTTGCATGTGTAAAGTGAATGTGCTGCTGTAACAGCAGTGCTCTAAATGTGACCCAGCCTACTGGAGCTCTGTGTCCTTCTGGTCTCCACCTTGGCTTGGTGTGACTGCAGGAGCCTAGACCTAAAGCTATAAAAGCGCCTGAAATGAAACAAAACATTTCTCTTCAGGAGTTGCAGTCCTCCTCCCATGCAAACTCTACGAGGAACCAACCTGGTCCCGCAAAGTGACTAAGAAAACTGATCAGACCAGCAGGTGAGCCCGCTTCCCGGAGGCAAAGTCACTTTGAGTTTGTCATTGACTATAGGCAAAGGATGAAACCCTGCGTCAAATATAAATGCTGAGCACAGTTCCATGGTCCCAGTTCAGAGAAAAGATCCATTTGATTCATAAGAGATATTTGGTTGGGGAGGAATTGGGAAAGCACTACCCCGGCTTGTAATAGCTCCTGGTTGCAAACTCTAATTATGGATACATCTGCAGAAGAGAGAGGAATTGACTTCTGAGATGCTCAGAAGGTGCCTCCGACGTGGGGCTACCTCCAGCTTCAGCCCCGAGCCCGACCGCTTGTGGCATCATCCCCACCGTGCTCGCCAGGAACCGGGCAGGTGCTGCTGGGGGGCTCCGACCTGCCTGCACCCCGCCTCTTGCCTGCAGCCCGACCTGCCCGGCCCCTGCCAACCGCATCCCTGCCGGCAGCCCCCGCCATGAAGCCCCGAGGTCTCCGCGCTCCGTCGCGGCGGCGGCAGCGAGCCATGTGCCCCCTCCCTCCCCCCCAGCCTCCTCCAGGCGCCCCGGCCGTCCCCGGGGGCGTCCCCTCGGAGCGGCGAGCCCCGGGGTGTCCCCCCTCAGGCGGCGGCGGGCGGGCAGCGGCACCCGCGGCACGGCGGGACTGACCTGCGAGCCGCCGCTCCCGGACATTCCTCCACAGCAAGTCCCAGGCTTTGGCGGTGGAGTCCCGCAGCTGCTCGCTCAGCGACCTCCGGAGCTGCGCCTTGGCCGGGCGGCGCTGGCTGCTCATCCTCGGCGGCTCCGCATGCCGCCCCGGGCAGCCCCGCTCCTC